>JAXCHO010000922.1:0-20886 GCA_036630365.1 Acanthiza pusilla
TGGTTTCAGTGAAATTTTGGGGAATTTTTTGGGGGTCCCAGTGAAATTTGGGGGAATTTTGGGGGTCCTGGGAGGATTTTTTGGGAGGTCCTGGTGAATTTGGGAGGATTTTGGGGGTCCTGGAGGGGTCTCGAGGGCATTTTGGGGGATTCTTGGGGAATTTTGGGGAATTTTGGGGTCTCTGACCCCCTCCCCCCCCAGGGATTCGCCGCAGCGACCGCGACGAGTACCAGAAAGAGGTGAGTGGGGAGGGGGCTGCGACCCCCCAAAAAATACCCCCAAAAATGCCAAAAAAAATTAAAAAAAATTCCAAAAAATTCCCCAAAACGTTCCCCCCAAAAAACCCTAAAAAATAAAAAAAAAATTCCCCAAAAAATGCCCCAAAAATTCCCAAAAATGTTCAAAATGTCTGAAAAAATTCCCAAAAAAAATCCCCAAAAATCCCCGAAAAATTCCCAAAGAATTCCCAAAAGCCCCCCAAAAATTCCAAAAAAATTCCAAAAAAATAAGAAAAAAAAAAAATCAAAAAATCCCGAAAAAATTCTCCAAAAAACTCCCAAAACCCCAAAAAATCCCCCAAAAATTCCCCAAAAATCCCCCAAAAAGCCAAAAAAATCCCAAAAATCCCCCCCCAAAAAGAAAAAAATTCCCAAACCCACCCCCCAAAATTGCCAAAAAACCCCAAAAAATCCCCCAAAATTAAAAAAAAAAGCCAAAAAAATCAAAAAATTCCAAAAAAATTCCAAAAAATTTGTAAAACCCCCAAACCCCAAAATACCCCAAATTACCCCAAAACCCTGTGCCCCTCCCCCCAGCTGTTCGAGATCGCCAATCGCTTCCACCTCCTGCACAGCCTGGCCCTGCTGGCGACGCCGCACTGCCGCCGCCCCCACCTGGTGAGACCCCTCCCCAAATTCTTTAAATTAATTAAAAATTAATTAAAATAATCCCCAGAATCACCGCCAACTGCCGCCGGCCCCACCTGGTGAGACCCTCCCCAAATTACCCAAAACCCCCCAAAATTAACCCAAAATAATCCCAAAAATCACTCCTCACTGCCGCCGCCCCCACCTGGTGAGACCCCTCCCCAAATGAATGAAATTACCCAAAATCACCCCAAAGATCACCCCAAATCACCCAAATTCTCCCTGACCTCCCCCCAAAATGCTCCAAAAAACTCGTCCAGGACCCCCTAAAGTCCCCAAAAATCTTTCCAGAAATCCCCCCGGACCCCTAAAATCCTCCCAAATATCCCCCAAATCCCCCCAAAGTTTCCCCAAACTCCCCCAGATTTTCCCCAGGCCCCCCCAACCCCCTAAATGTTCCCCAAAAATCTCCCAAAATCCCCCCAAATCCCCCAAAATTCTCCCCAAAATCCCCTGAAATTTCACCAAAATCCCCACATTTTCCCCAAAATCCCAAAATTTTCCCCAGATTTTCCCCAAATTCCCCAAATTTCCCCAGTTTTCCCCCAAATTCCCCCCTGACCCCCTCTCTCCCCCCAGGCCGGGACCCTCCTCATTTCGGGCCTGGGGCTCTTCTGTGTTCCTTTCTATTACCACGGCCTGAGCGGAGACCCCAGACTCAACCGGGGGCGCCGCTGGGGGGGACCCTGCTCATCCTGGGCTGGTGCGCTCTAGAGACCCCTCCCCAAAATAACCGGAAATCAAAAAAAACCCCCAAAAAAACCCGAAAAAAATCCAAAAAACCACAAAAAACCTGCAAAAAACCCAACGAAATCAAACATTGTGGGACCCCTCCCCAAAAAATCAAACCCTGGGGGGTCCCTGCTCATCCTGGGCTGGGCGGCCATGGTGCTCTAGAGACCCCTCCCCCAAAAAAATCAATCCTGGGGGACCCCTCCCCAAAAAATCTCCAAAAATTGCAAAAAACCCCCAAAAAAATCCAAAGAAACCCCCAAAAAATCCAAAAAAACACCCAAAATACCCAAAAAATCAAACCCTGGGGGGGATGCTGCTCATCCTGGGCTGGGCTGCCATGGCGTTATAGAGATCCCTCCCCAAAAAAAATCCAAAAAAAAATCCGAAAGATCAAAAAAAACCCCCCAAAAAATCCAAAAAACTGCAAAAAAATCCAAAAAATCAAACCCTGGGGGGTCCCAAAGTCATCGGGGGGAGGCCTTGGGCAGCCCTGGGGTGGATTTTGGGGGGAAATTAAAAATTTGGGGTTTTTTGGGGTTTTTTTGGGGGGGGGGGTGGGGGTTTTTTAAAAGGGATTTGTTAGGGAGGTTTTAGGATTTTTTAAAAAGATTTTTAGGTTTTTTTGGGGGGTTTTTTGGGAATTTTTAGAGGTTTTTAGGGCACTGGGTTGGAGTTAAGGGGGGACTGGAGTTACTGGGATGGACTGGGAATGAGCCCTGGGGGTGACTGGGACTTACTGGGATGAACTGGGGGGGACCTGGGGTCACTGGGATGGACTGGGAGTGACCGGAAGTGGCACTGGGAGCACCGGGAGTGACTGGGAATGTTCATTGGGAGCACTGGGATGGACTGGGAATGAGCACTGGGGGTGACTGGGACTTACTGGGATGAACTGGGGGGGACTGGGATGGGCTTAGGGGGGATCTGGGAGCACTGGGATGGACTGGGAATGACCGGAAGTTCTCACTGGGAGCTCTGGGGGTCACTGGGAGCACTGGGAATGACTGGGAGCACTGGGCATGACCGGAAGTGTCACTGGGAGCACTGGGAGGGACTGGGAATGACCGGAAGTGGCACTGGGAGGGACTGGGATGGACTGGGATGGACTGGGAATGACCGGAAGTGGCACTGGGAGCACTGGGATGGACTGGGAATGACCGGAAGTGGCACTGGGAGCACTGGGATGGACTGGGAATGACCGGAAGTGGCACTGGGATGGACTGGGAATGACCGGAAGTGGCACTGGGAGCACTGGGAGCACTGGGCCCTCCCCGCGGACGCTGCCCCTTTAAGAAGGGGCGGAGCCTCCCCCCGCTCGCCCATTGGTCCTCGCGCCGCCCAATGGGAGCGCTCGCTGCTCTGTCCTCGCCGCTGATTGGCGGGAAAACGACACTCCTCGATGACGTCACGGCTGTTGCTGGGCGACAGCCAATGGCGAGTCGCCACGCCCCGCCCCTGCTTCTCATTGGTTGGTGCTGCCGAGGGGCGGGGCCTCGCCGCTGATTGGCCGTGGTGCCGGAATCGTGAACCAATAAACGATCGAGTTGCTGTGGCCACGCCCCCGTGACGTCATGGGACCGCGCGGAGGGTTTGGGGATCGCCCCGCCCCCACCGAGACCCCGAAAAGCCCAAAATTCCCAAAAGTGACCCAAAAATCCCCAAAATTCCCCGAAAATCCTAAAACATTCCCCAAAAATAAAAAAAATTCCCCAAAAGTGACCCAAAAAATCCAGAAAGTGACCCAAAAATTGCCAAAAGTGCCCCAAAAGTGACCCAAAAATCCCTCAGTGCCACCCAGGGACACCTCCAAGCCCAAAAATTCCTCAAAAACGCAGGGAGTGGCCCCAAAATTGGCCTCGAGATCCTAAAAAACCTGAACGAGACCCCAAACTCGAGATCACCAAAAATGTGCAAAATTGACCTTGAGATCCTCAAAGAAACCCGAAATTGATCTCGAAATGCCCAAAAGACCCAAACTCCCCAAAACTGACCTCGAGTTCCCCAAAAAACCTCAAGACAAAACTCGAGGCTCCCAAAAAACCCCAAACCAGACCCCAAAATTGAACTTGAGACCCCCAAGAACCCCAAAAATTGACCTCGAGACCCCCAAAAAACCCCAAAAGTGACCTCGAGACCCCCAAAAACCCAAACGAGACCCCAAATTGACCTCGGGATCCCCAAAAAAAACCCCAAAATTGACCCCGAGACCCCAAAATTGAGCTCAAGCTCACCAAAAATGTGCAGAATTGACCTTAATTCCCCAAAAACCTGAACGAGACCCCAAAATTGACCTCGCGGTCCCCAGAAACCTCAAACCGAACCCCAAAATTCACCTTGAGACCCCAAAATTCACCTCGAGACCCCCGAGAAAACCCCAAAATTCACCTCGAGACCCCCGAAAAGGAGCTCGAGACCCCTGAAAAAGCCCAAAATTGACCTCAAGACCCCAAAATTGACCTCGTGACCCCCGAAAAAACCCCAAAATTGACCTCGTGACCCCCAAAATGAACCTTGAGACCCCCGAAAAACCCCAAAACTGACCTCGTGCCCCCAAAATCCCCGAATTCCCCAATCAGCGCACGCTCACTGCAGGCCGTGGGTGCTGCTGCCCCGCGGGTCTTTATTTGGGTTTTTTTGGGATTTTTTGGGGTTTTTTTGGGATTTTGGGTCGGGGGTGTACAAAGGGGGCGGGGGGGCTCGGAATATCAAAATGGGGGAGGGGCCCGCGGTGGGGGAGGGGCCCGGGGGGGGAGGGGTCAGAAGAAATCCACGTCCTCGGGGGCGTCGAGGTCTCGGTACTCCACGATGGCTCTGGGGTCACCGCGAACCATCCTGGGGGGACAAGGGACAGGTCAGGGGGGACAGGGGACATGGGAAAGGTCACAGGGGTCACTGCAAACCATCCTGGGGACAGAGGGGACAGGGACAGGTCAGGGGGGACAGGGACAGGTCAGGGGGGACAGGAAAGGTCACAGGGGACATGGGAAAGGTCACAGGGTCACCGCGAGCCATCCTGGGGACACAGGGACAGGTCAGGGGACAGGAGAGGTCACAGGGGACATGGGAAAGGTCACAGGGGTCACAGGGGATGTGGGGGACACAGGGGAAAGGTCACAGGGGTCACCGCGCACCATCCTGGGGACAGAGGGGACAAGGGACAGGTCAGGGGGGTCACAGGGGTCTCAGGGTCACCGTGAACCATCCTGGGGACACAGGGGACACGTTGGGGGGGACAGGGACAGGTCAGGGGGGACAGGGAAAGGTCACAGGGGACGTGGGGGACACAGGGGACACAGGGGACAGGTCACACAGGGGTCACCGCGAGCCATCCTGGGGGGACAGGGGACACGTCAGGGGGGGACAAGGTGACACGGGGGACACGGGGGACACAGGGGACACAGGGGACAAGTCACAGGGGTCACTGCAAACCATCCTGGGGACAAGGGACAGGTCACCAAGGGGTCACAGAGGGGACAGGGGGACAGGGGGGACATGGGGAGGTCACCGCGAGCCATCCTGGGGACACAGGGGACATGGGGGACACAGAGGGGACACAGGACAGGGGACACAGGGGACAGAGGGGACAGGGACAGCTCACAGAGGGGACACAGGAGAGTCACCACGCACCATCCTGGGGGGACAGGGCACACGTCAGGGGACAGGGACAGGGCACAAGTCATGGGGGGACAGGGGGGTCACTGTGACCCATCTCACAGGGTTCTGCCCCCACCCATTTTTGGGTTCCTCCCCCAATTTTTGGGGTGTGACTCACCTGCTGCGGGGCTTGTTCAGGTACCCCCCCCCCCCCATTTTTTGGGGATTTTTTTGGGATTTTTTTGGCATTTTTTGGGGTGTGACTCACCTGCTGCGGGGCTTGTTCAGGTACCCCCCCCCGGCCCCGCCCTGCCCCCGGAAGGTGTCGTAGCTGCCGCGGCCTCCGTAGGGCCCGGGGGGGTACGGGTGAGAGCCTGGGGGGACACGGGGAGGGGTCAGGGGCACCGGGATCGGCCAGAAACACCAAAAACACCCAAAAACAGCCCGAAAACACCCAAAAACACCCAAAAACACCCAAAAACACCCCAAAAACACCCAAAAACAGCCCGAAAACACCCAAAAAAACCCAAAAACACCCTGAAACACCCCAAAAACACCCAAAAACAGCCCGAAAACACCCCGAAACACCCCAAAAACACCCAAAAACCACCCAAAACACCCAAAAACAGCCCAAAACACCCAAAAACAGCCTGAAAACACCCAAAAATACCCCAAGACACCCCAAAACCGGCCAAAAACACCCCAAAAATATCCCAAAACACCCTAAAAACAGCCAAAAACACCCCAAAACCACCCCAAAACCACCCAGAGACCCCCAAAACACCCCGAATAGCAACAGAGATGCTGAAAATGCCCCAAAACCACCCCAAAACACTCACAGAGGCCCAAACGCCCCCAGAACCTCCCAAAAAACACCAAATCCCTCCCTAACGCCCCTCAGAGACCCCAAATTACCCCAAAAGCTCCCTCAGGTCCCCAAAATCCCCAAAAAGCCCTAAATCCCCAAAAATCCTCAAAATCCCCAAAAAGCCCCAAGTTCCCAGAAAGCCCCAAATTCCCGCAAAAGCCCCAAAATCCCCAAATTCCCCCAAAATCCCCTGAATTTCCCAAACCCCGCGGTACCCCGACCCCTCCTGGATCCCCAAAATTTCCCCAAAAAATCCCCAAATTCCCCAGAATCCCCAACCTCACGGTACCCCCGACCCCCACCAGATCCCCAAATCCCCAAATTCCCCAAATCCCCAGATCCCCAGATCCCCAAATTCCCCAAAATGCCCAAATTCCCCAAATTCCCCAAATTCCCCCCAAACTCCCCGTGGTACCTCCGTAGCCGAGCATGGGGGGCCGGGGGGTCCCGTAAGGCATCAGCCCCTGCTGCGCCTGGGGGGGGTAGGGCAGAGCCCCTGGGGCCAGGCCTGGGGACACACAGGGGACAGCAGGGTCACCGTGGGGACAGCAGGGTCACCGTGGGGTCAGCAGGGTCACCGTGGGGACAGCAGGGTCACAGCAGGGTCACCGTGGGGACAGCAGGGTCACCACAATGTCACAGCAGGGTCACCATGGGGTCAGGGTCACCATGGGGACAGCAGGGTCACCATGGGGACAGCAGGGTCACAGCAGGGTCACCATGGGGACAGCAGGGTCACCATGGGGTCAGCAGGGTCACCACAGTGTCACAGCAGTGTCACCATGGGGTCACCATGGGGTCAGAGGGACACAGAGGTCACACAGGTGACAGGGAGGTGACAGGGAGGTGACACAGGTGACAGGGAGGTGACACAGTGACACAGACACTGATGGGGGTGACACAGTGACACAGGTGACACAGGTGACACACAGGTGACACTGACCGGCGTTGGGCCCTGCTGGTGGCCCTGCCTTGCCCTCGGGCAGCGCCGGACGCTTGGGGTGACACAGGGGGTGACACAGTGACAGTGACGGGTGACACAGGGGGTGACACAGGTAACACAGTGACACAGAGGTGACACACAGGTGACACTGACCGGCATTCGGTCCTGCTGGTGGCCCTGCCTTGCCCTCGGGCAGCACCGGACACTCAGGGTGACACAGGGGGTGACACAGGTGACACAGTGACACAGAGGTGACACACAGGTGACACTGACCGGCGTTGGGCCCCGCCGGTGGCCCTGCCTTGCCCTCGGGCAGCGCCGGACGCTTGGGGTGACACAGGGGGTGACACAGGGGGTGACACAGTGACACAGACAGTGACGGGGGTGACACACAGACACACAGACACAGGGGGTGACACAGTGGGTGACAGGGAGGTGACACAGGTGACACTGACCGGCGTTGGGCCCTGCTGGTGGCCCTGCCTTGCCCTCGGGCAGCGCGGGGCGCTTGGGGTGACACAGGGAGGTGACACAGTGACACTGACAGTGACGGGGGTGACACACAGACACACAGACACTGAGGTGACACACAGTGACACACAGGTGACACTAACCCGCGTTGGGCCCTGCTGGTGGCCCTGCCTTGCCCTCGGGCAGCGCGGGGCGCTTGGGGTGACACAGTGACAGTGAGGGGCGACACACAGTGACACACAGACACTGAGGGTGACACACAGGTGACAGGGAGGTGACACTAACCCGCATTGGGCCCCGCTGGTGGCCCTGCCTTGCCCTCGGGCAGCGCGGGGCGCTTGGGGTCCATCAGGAAGTTGTTGAAGAACAAAACTTCCTTGCGCACGGCGCTCATCTTGTCCCCGTGCTTGTTGAAGATGTGCTTCCGGACAAACTCGGGGCCCTGGGGACATCGAGGGGACATTGGGGACATTGGGGACATCGTTAGGGACACTGGGGACATCAATCGGATCAGGGACACCCAGGGGATCAGGGACAGCCTGGGGACACAGCGCTCATCTTGTCCCTGTGCTTGTTGAAGATGTGCTTCCGCACGAACTCGGGGCCCTGGGGACATTGGGGACATCATCAGTGACACTGGGGACACTGGGGACACCGATCGGATCAGGGACATTGGGGACATTGGGGACACAGCGCTCATCTTGTCCCCGTGCTTGTTGAAGATGTGCTTCCGGACAAACTTGGGGCCCTGGGGACATTGGGGACATCATTGGGGACATTGGGGACAATGGGGACACCAAAGACATTGGGGACATTGCCCCCCACTGTCCCCCCAAAGTGTCCCTGATGACACCAAGGACCCCAGAAATGTCCCCAAAGTGTCCCCAATGAACACAAACTGTCCCCAAAGTGTCCCCAATGTCCCCAAAGTGTCCCCAATGACCCGTGGGGTGTCCCTGATGTCCCCAATGTCCCCACCTTGAACTTTTTCCCGCTCAGGGGACAGAGCCACTTGTCCTTGCCCAGCTCCTGCGTGTTGGCGCTGACCCCAGTGACCCCAAACTGTCCCCAAACTGTCCCCAAAGTGTCCCCAAGTGTCCCCAATGTCCCCAAACTGTCCCCAAAGTGTCCCCAAGTGTCCCACCTTGAACTTCTTGCCGCTGACGGGACAGAGCCACTTGTCCTTGCCGAGCTCCTGCGTGTTGGCGCTGACCCCAATGTCCCCAATGACCACAAACTGTCCCCAAACTGTCCCCAAAGTGTCCCCAATGTCCCCAAACTGACCCCAAACTGTCCCCAATGTCCCCAAACTGTCCCCAATGTCCCCACCTTGAACTTTTTGCCGCTGAGGGGACAGAGCCACTTGTCCTTGCCCAGCTCCTGGGTGTTCGCACTGACCCCAGTGACCCCAAACTGTCCCCAATGAACACAAACTGTCCCCAAAGTGTCCCCAAGTGTCCCCAATGTCCCCACCTTGAACTTTTTCCCGCTGAGGGGACAGAGCCACTTGTCCTTGCCCAGCTCCTGGGTGTTCGCACTGACGAACTTCTCGAGCTCCTGCTCGGGGTCCTTGCGGCCGAGGCGCTGAGCCTCCTCCTCGGGGACAGCGCCCGGCCCGGCCAGGAGAGGAGCCAGGCGAGACTCGAACCCGCGCTGCCACTCCGAAACTGTGAAAAAATGGGGTGAAAACGGGTGAAAATGGGAAAAAATGGGAAAATACGGGAAAAAACGGTGTTAAAATGGGAAAAAACGGGGTAAAAATGGGTAAAAATGGGAAAAAACTGAGTGAAAATGTGAAAAAATGGGAAAAAACGGCATAAAAACGGGTAAAATTGGGGTAAAAATGAGATATCAGAGCACAGGCCCGGCCAGGAGGGGAGCCAGGCGCGACTCGAACCCGCGCTGCCACTCCGAGACTGTGAAAAAACGGGGTGAAAACGGGTGAAAATGGGAAAAAACTGAGTGAAAATACGTAAAAATGGGAAAAAACGGCATAAAAATGGATAAAAATGAGGTATTGGAGCACAGGCCCGGCCAGGAGAGGGGCCAGGCGCGACTCGAACCCGCGCTGCCACTCGGACACTGTGAGAAAACGGGGTGAAAACGGGTGAAAATGGGAAAAAACTGAGTGAAAATGGGAAAAAATGGGAAAAAACGGCATAAAAATGGGTAAAATGGGGTAAAAATGAGATATCAGAGCACGGGCCTGGTCAGGAGAGGAGCCAGGCGAGACTCGAACCCGCGCTGCCACTCGGACACTGCGGGAAATGGGGAGAAAATGGGAAAAAACGGGGTGAAAATCAGATAAAATGGGAAAAAATGGGAAAAAACGGCATAAAAATGGATAAAAATGAGATATCAGAGCACGGGCCCGGCCAGGAGGGGAGCCAGGCAGGACTCGAACCCGCGCTGCCACTCCGAGACTGCGGGAAATGGGGAGAAAATCAGGGAAAATGGGAAAAAACTGTGTTAAAATGGGAAAATACAGGGTGAAAATACATAAAAATGGGAAAAAATGGGAAAAAACGGCATAAAAATGTGTAAAAATGGGAAAAAAACGGGGTAAAAATGGGATATCGGAGCAGCAGGCGGGTTTTGGGGATTTTGGGTGATTTCGGGGATATTTTGGAATATTTTTGGGGCTCACCTTCCCCGTGTGACACTCGATTTCACCCCCCGCACGTGGATGATGCCACTGCCATTTTGGGTGATTTTTGGGTCAATTTTCACTGATATTTCACTGATATTTTGGGATAATTTTGTGGTGATTTTTGGGATATTTTTGGGATAATTTCCGTGGTTTTTGGCTCACCTTCCCCGTGTGACACCCTGTTTGGTGGCAGCGGGCCCCGCACGTGGATGATGCCACTGCCATTTTGGGTGATTTTTGGGCATATTTTCAGTGATATTTCACTGATATTTTGGGATAACTTTGTGGTGATTTTTGGGATATTTTTGGGGTAATTTCAGTGATTTTTTGGGCTCACCTTCCCCGTGTGACACGCGGTTCGGTGGCAGCGGGCCCCGCACGTGGATGATGCCACACCTGTTGGGCATCTCGTCCTCGTTGGGATACTCGGAGGTGTTGTAATAATCCACCGAGTGCACAATGCGCAGGTACAGCAGCAGCCGGTCCAGCACCTGGGGACAGCGGGGACATTGGGGACACTGGGGACAGCGGGGACATTGGGGACAGCGGGGACGTTGGGGACATTGGGGACATTGGGGACAGCGGGGACATTGGGGGGATTTGGGACATTGGGGACATTGGGGATATTGGGACATTGGGACATTGGGGACATTGGGAGCATTGGGGGCATTGGGGACATTGGGGGGATTGGGGACATTGGGGACATTGGGGACAGTGGGGGCATTGGGGACATCGGGGGGATTGGGGACATCGGGGACATCGGGGACATTGGGGACAGTGGGACACTGGGGACACTTCGGGAACACTTTAGGGACACACACTGGGGACACTCTGGGGACACTTCAGGGACACTTTGGGGACACTTTAGGGACACACACTGGGGACACTCTGGGGACACTTCAGGGACACTTTGGGGACACTTTGGGAACACAGACTGGGGACACACTGGGGACACATTGAGGAGACACTTTAGGGACACTCTGGGGACACATTCGGAACACTTTGGGGACACATTGAGGACGCGTTGGTGACACTCTGAGGACACTTTTGAGGACACACTGGGGACACATTTGGGGACACACACTGAGGACACATTGGGGCCACTCGGGGACATTTGGAGACACTTTGGGGACATTTGGGAACACTCTGGGAACAGACACTGAGGACACATTTGGGGACACTTTGGGGACACACTCTGGGGACACTCTGGGGACACAGTAGGGACATTTGGTGACACATTAGGGACACATTGAGGACTCTAAGGCACACTCTGGGGACATTTAAGGACGCGTTGGGGACACTTTAGGGACACTTTGGGAACACACGCTGGGAACACTTTAGGGACACTGGTGACACATTTGGGGACACTCTGGGGTCACAATTGGGACACATTAGGAACACTTTAGGGACACACTGGGAACACACTCTGGGGACACATTTGGGGACATTTGGGGACACATTCGGTGACACATTTGGGGACACTCTGGGGTCACAGTTGGGACACGTTAGGAACACTTTAGGGACACACTGGGGACACTCTGGGAACACACTCTGGGGACACATTTGGGGACATTTGGGAACACACACTAGGGACATTTGGTGACACTTTGGGGACATCTGGGGACCCTCGGGGACACACCTTGAGCAGCTTCTCGTCGCGCTCCACGGTGACCTCGGCAGGGTTGTTCTCGCGCGCCGTGTCCTCGCTGGGGACAGCGCCCTGGCCCTGGCCCTGTCCCTGTCCCTGGCCCTGGCCCTGGCCCTGGCCCAGCAGCTCCTCCTCCTCCGCGCTCACCTCCTCGATCAGGTAATCCGTGATGTGCCGCAGGACCGGGTTCTGTGCCTTTGGGGACATTGGGGACAGTGAGGGGACACTGGGGACATTGGGGACATTGGGGGGATTGGGGACACTGGGGACAATGGGGACACTGGGGACATTGGGGACATTGGGATCAGGTAGTCCGTGATGTGCCGCAGGACGGGGTTCTGTGCCTTTGGGGACATTGGGGACAGTGAGGGGACACTGGGGACATTGGGGACACTGGGGACATTGGGGACACTGGGGACACTGGGGACACTGGGGACACTGGGGACACTGGGGACAATGGGGACATTGGGGACACTGGGGACACTGGGGACGTTGGGGACACTGGGGACCATGGGGACACTGGGGACACTGGGGACATTGGGATCAGGTAGTCTGTGATGTGCCGCAGGACCGGGTTCTGCGCCTTTGGGGACATTAATGGGGACACTGAGGGGACACTGGGGACATTGGGGACACTGGGGACATTGAGGGGACACTGGGGACACTGGGGACACTGGGGACAATGGGGACATTGGGGACATTTGGGACATTGGGGACAATGCGGACACTGGGGACACTGGGGACATTGGGGACATTGAGGGGACATTGGGGACACTGGGGACATTGGGGACAATGGGGACAATGGGGACACTGGGGACATTGGGATCAGGTAGTCTGTGATGTGCCGCAGGACCGGGTTCTGCGCCTGGGGACATTGAGGGGACACTGGGGACACTGGGGACACTGGGGACACTGGGGACATTGGAGACATTGAGGGCACATTGGGGCCAATGGGGACACTGGGGACATTGGGGACATTGGGGCATCAATGGGGACATCATTGGGGACATCATTGGGGTATCAGTGGGATCGGGGACAATAGGGACATTGGGGGGATGGTGACAGGACCCCAGTGCCCTCCCAGTGACCCTCCCAGTGTCCCCAGTGTCCCTCCCAGTGTCCCCCCACACTGTCCCCACTGTCCCCAAACTGTCCCCAGTGTCCCTGTGCACTGTCCCCAGTGTCCCTCCCAGTGTCCCCAATGTCCCCAAACTGTCCCCAGTCGCTCACCGCAGTCTCGGCCGCGGGCGGTGGCTCGGTGTCCCCGTGGCTGTCGCCGCTGTCCCCGGGGGTGTCCTGGCTGGGCTGTCCCCCTGTCCCCAGTGCCCTCCCAGTGTCCCCACTGTCCCTCCCAGTGTCCCCAGTGTCCCCAGTCCCTCACCGCAGTCTCGGCGGCGGGCGGTGGCTCCGTGTCCCCATGTCCATCCCCACTGTCCCCGGGGGTGTCCTGGCCGGGCTGTGTCCCTGCTGTCCCCGGCGGTGACCAGAGCCGCGCGCGAGCGTCCAGCGCCTGCACCAGGCGCGCGGCCAGCTTGATGTCGTGCCGCACGATCGGCCGGTGCTGCGTCAGGCCGGACACGTTCCGGACACGGCGCGTCAGGTCCCGGTTCACCCCGGGGCTCAGCTCACATTCCCTGAGCTGGAAACAATCCAAAAATATCCAAAATTGTCATTAAAATAGCCAAAATTATCATAAAGTTATCCGAAATTATCCCAAAGCCCAGGCCGGACACGTTCCGCACGCGGCGCGTCAGGTCCCGGTTCACCCCGGGGCTCAGCTCGCACTCCCTGAGCTGGAAACAATCCAAAAATTATCCAAAATTATCATAAAGTTATCCAAAATTATCCCAAAGCCCAGCCCGGACACGTTCCGCACACGGCGCGTCAGGTCCCGGTTCACCCCGGGGCTCAGCTCGCACTCCCTGAGCTGGGAAAGGTACAAAAATATCCGAAATTAACCCAAAAATATCATAAAAATATCGTGAAATTATCCTAAATTCCATCAGAGTAACCCCAAAGCCCAGGCCGGACACGTTCCGGACACGGCGCGTCAGGTCCCGGTTCACCCCGGGGCTGAGCTCACACTCCCTGAGCTGGAAACAATCCAAAAATTATCCAAAATTATCATAAAGTTATCCAAAATTATCCCAAAGCCCAGGCCGGACACGTTCCGCACACGGCGCGTCAGGTCCCGGTTCACCCCGGGGCTCAGCTCACACTCCCTGAGCTGAAAATGATCCGAAAAAATCCGAAATTAACCCAAAATTATCGTAAAGTTATCCAAAATTATCATAAAGTTATCCAAAATTATCCCAAAGCCCAGGCCGGACACGTTCCGGACACAGCGCGTCAGGTCCCGGTTCACCCCGGGGCTGAGTTCACACTCCCTGAGCTGGAAATGATCCAAAAATTATCCAAAATTGTCATAAAGTTATCCAAAATTATCCTAAAGTTGTCCAAAATTAGCCCAAATCCCAGCCCGGACACGTTCCGCACACGGCGCGTCAGGTCCCGGCTCACCCCGGGGCTCAGCTCGCACTCCCTGAGCTGGAAATGATCCGAAAAAATCCCAAATTAACCCAAAAATATCATTAAAATATCTGAAATTATCGTAAAGTTATCAGAAATTATCCCAAAGCCCAGCCCAGAGCCGTTCCGGACACGGCGCGTCAGGTCCCGGTTCACCCCGGGGCTCAGCTCACACTCCCTGAGCTGGAAATGATCCGAAAAAACCCGAAATTATCATAAAAATATCTGAAATTATCATAAAGTTATCCTAAATTATTCTAAAGTTATCCCAAAGCCCAGGCCAGACACGTTCCGCACACGGCGCGTCAGGTCCCGGTTCACCCCGGGGCTCAGCTCACACTCCCTGGGCTGAAAACGGCACAAAAATATCCAAAATTATCCCAAAAATATCCAAAATTATCATAAAACTATCCCAAAATCCATGGGAATGACCCCAAATCCCAGCCTGGCTCACCCTGGGGCTGAGCTCACACTCCCCGAGCTGGAAATCATCGAAAAAATATCCGAAATTATCCCGAAATTATCCAAAATCATCCCAAAGTCACCCGAAATTATCCGAAATTAACCCAAAATGATCGGAAATGATCCCGAAATTATCCGAAATTAACCCAAAATGATCGGAAATGATCCCGAAATTATCCGAAATTAACCCAAAATTATCCAAAATGATCCCAAAGTCACCCGAAATGATCCGAAATGATCCGAAATGAACCCAAAATGATCGGAAATGATCCCGCAATGATCCGAAATGACCCCAATTTTCCCGAAACGGCCCCGATTTTCCCGAAATGGCCCCGAGTTTCCCGAAATCGCCGCGTTTCGCCCCAAACGCACGCGGATGTTCTGCAGGCTCCAGCAAATCTCCTTGATGTTGACGCTGCGGTCGAAGGTCACCCAACCCCTCCGGAAGAACCTGGGGGGAAAGAGACTCTGAGAGCCCAAAAATGCCGAAATTCACCCCAAAAACACCGGAATTCATCCCGAAATTGTGAAAATTCACCCTGAAAATGGGAAAATTCACCCCGAAAATGCGAAAATTCAACCCAAAAAGGCCAAAATTCACCCCGAAAATGGGAAAATTCACCCTGAAAATGCCAAAATTCACCCTGAAAATGCCAAAATCCACCCCAAAAACCCTTCTCACACCCCAAAAACTCCAATCCTTCCCAAAACCCCCCCAAACCACTTCAAAATACCCAAATCCACCCCAAAATCCATCCTAAATCCACCCCAAAAACCCCAAAATCCACCCCAAAATCCCCAAATCCACCCCAAAAATCCCCTGAATCACCCCAAAACCCCCAAATCCACCCCTAAATCCTCCCTAAATCCACCCCAAAAATCCCCAAAATCACCCCAAAATCCTCGAATCCACCCCAAAATCCATCCTGAAACCACCCCAAATAACCCAAAATTCCCAAAATCCACCCCAAAATCCACCCGAAATCCACCCCCAAAAACCCCAAAATCCACCCCAAATCACTCTAAATGGCCCCAAACCACCCCAAATCCCCCCAAAATTCACCTGAAATCCACCCCAAAAACCCCAAAATCCACCCCAAAAACCCAAAATCACCCCAAAATCCCCAAAATCACCCAAAAATCCCCAACTCTCGCCCTCACCTCCTCTCGGGCTGCGGCTCCGACAGCGCCACGCGCATGAAGCCAGGGTAGCGCTTGCACAGCTACAGGGGGGACAGGGGAATTGGGGGCGTTTTGGGGGGCTGGGGGCTTCTCGGGGAGATTTTGGGGGTCTGGGGGCTTTTTTGGGGGTGCTTTGGGGGCTTTGCGGGGAAATTTTGGGGGTCTGGGGGCTCCTGGGGGGTGCTTTGGGGGCTTTTTGGGGCAATTTTGGGGGTCTCAGGGGCTTTTTTGGGGTGTTTTGGGGGCTTTTGGGGGAAATTTTGGGGGTCTGGGGGCTCCTGGGTGCCGTTTTGGGGGTCTCGGGGGCTTTTTAGGGGCCTTTTGGGGGTCTGGGGGAGTTTTTGGGGGGGCTTTGGCAGTCTGAGGGAGCTTTTGGGGGTCTCAGCCCCTCTCCAGGACCCCAAAGCGCCCCCCAAAGCGCCCCCCAGGACCCCGAAATGACTCCCAAATCGTCCCCCAGGACCCCCAAAATCCCTCCCCAGGCCCCGAATTGCCCCCCAAAGCCCCCCAGGACCCCCAAAGCCCCCCAGACCCCCGAAGCCTCCCCAGGACCCCCAAATTGCCCCCAAATCTCCCCCCGAAGCCCCCCAGGACCCTGAATTGGCTCCAAATCACCCCCAGGACCCCAAAATGACCCTCAAACTGCCCCCTGGGACCCCAAAATGCCCCCGGGACACCCAAAGTACCCCCAAAACACCTCCCAGGATCCCAAATCGCCCCTGAATCGCCCCCCGAATCACCCCCAAATTGCCCCCCAGACCCCCAAATCACCCCAAATCCCCCCAAAGCCCCCCAGGACCCCCAAATCACCCCCAAAGCGCCCCCCAGGACCCCCCAAGCCCCCCCCAGACCCCCCAAATCACCCCTGAATCACCCCCAAATTGCCCCCCAGACCCCCAAATCACCCCAAATCCCCCCAAAGCCCCCCAAATCCCCCCCAGGACCCCCAAATCACCCCCAAAGCACCCCGAAATCCCCCCCAGGACCCCAAATCGCCCCCCAAATCACCCCCAAATTGCCCCCCAGACCCCCAAATCACCCCAAACCCCCCCCAGGACCCCCAAATCGCCCTGAATCGCCCCCAAAGTGCCCCAAATCGACCCTGAATTGGCCCCAAAGAGCCCCCAAGACCCCAAAGTGCCCCCCGGGTCCCCAAAATCCCTCCCCAAGCCCCCCAGGACCCCCCAAATCCCCCCAAAGCCCCCCACTCACGGCGACGATCTCGGCGTGGGCGATGTTGGGCGCGATGTTCCTCATGAACAGCGAGCAGGTTCTGTGCAGGGGGCGTGGCTTGGGCTCGGGGACCCCCGCCCCGCCCCCCCCGCGCCCCCCGCCAGCCCCTCCTTGGCCTTGGGGGGCGGCGAGGGCGTGGCCGCGGGGGGAGGGGTCCCGGCGCCGTCCTGGGCGTGGCTTTTGTCATCCTTGGGGTCCTCTGGGGGGACAGGGGGAGGGTGAGGGGACACCCCGAAATGAGGGCGGAGACCCCAAAACCCCCCCAGAGACCCTGAAACCCACCCAGAGACCCCGAAACCCACCCAGAGACCCCGAAACCCCCCAGAGACCCCAAACCCCCCCAGAGACCCCGAAACCCCCCCAGAGACCCCAAAACCCACCCAGAGACCCCAAACCCCCCCAGAGACCCCGAAACCCCCCCAGAGACCCCAAAACCCCCCAGAGACCCCAAAACCCCCCAGAGACCCCGAAACCCCCCAGAGACCCCAAACCCCCCCAGAGACCCCGAAACCCCCCCAGAGACCCCAAAACCCACCCAGAGACCCCAAACCCCCCCAGAGACCCCAAAACCCCCCAGAGACCCCAAAACCCCCCAGAGACCCCCAAAGCCCCCTAGATCCCCCAAATTTCCCCAAAGCCCCCCCCGGCCACCCCGAGTGTCCCCGCTGTCACCTCAGGAACCCCTCAGGACACCCCAAATCCCCTCCCCGGACCCCCCAGGACCCCCCAAAGCCCCCGAGTGTCCCCCAAGTGACCCCAAGTGTCCCCTGCTGTCCCCCAAGTGACCCCAAGTGTCCCCTGCTGTCCCCCAAGTGACCCCGAGTGTCCCCTGCTGTCCCCTGAGTGTCCCCTGCTGTCCCCCAAGTGACCCCGAGTGTCCCTGCTGTCCCCCACTGTCCCTTGAGGGACTCCCCCAGACCCCCAAAGCCCCCGAGTGTCCCCGAGTGTCCCCCTGTCCCCTCGCTGTCCCCCGAGTGTCCCTCCCTGTCCCCCCGTCCCCTCACCATCCTTGCCGGGGGCTCTCCGGGCCACCCCCTCGCTGTCCCCCGAGTGTCCCTGAGTGTCCCCCTGTCCCCTGAGTGTCCCCTGAGTGTCCCCCTGTCCCCTGAATGTCCCCGAGTGTTCCTCCCTGTCCCCCCTGTCCCCCCCTGTCCCCGCTGTCCCCTCACCGTCCTTGCCGGGCGCTCTCCGGGCCCCGCCCTCGCTGTCCCCCGAGTGTCCCCGAGTGTCCCCACTGTCCCCTGAGTGTCCCCCTGTCCCCTGAGTGTCCCCCTGTCCCCTGAGTGTCCTCCGAGTGTCCCTCCCTGTCCCCCCTGTCCCCTGAGTGTCCCCCCTGTCCCCCCTGTCCCTCACCGTCCTTGCCGGGCGCTCTCCGGGCCCCGCCCTCGCTGTCGCCGCTGTCACTGTCACCGTCCTCGCTGTCACGGCTGCGCTGGCGCGGCCGCGCCTGCAGGGGGCGCAAAGGGGGCGGGGCCAGGGTTAAAGGGGCGGGGCCAGGGTTAAAGGGGGTGGGGTCAGGGTTAAAGGGGCAGGGTCAGGGTTAAAGGGGCGGGGCCAGGGTTGATGGGGCGGGGTCAGGGTTAAAGGGGAGGGGTCAGGGTTAAAGGGGCGGGGCCAGGGTTAAAGGGGGTGGGGTCAGGGTTAAAGGGGCGGGGTCAGGGTTGATGGGGCGGGGTCAGGGTTGATGGGGCGGGGTCAGGGTTAAAGGGGCGGGGCCAGGGTTAAAGGGGTGGGGTCAGGGTTGATGGGGCAGGGTCAGGGTTAAAGGGGGCGGGGCCAGGGTTGATGGGGCGGGGTCAGGGTTAAAGGGGAGGGGTCAGGGTTAAAGGGGCGGGGCTTGGGGAAGGGTGGGGGTTGGGGAAGGGGCGGAGCCATGGTTAAAGGGGTGGGGCTTGGAAAAGGGGTGGGGCTTGGGGAAGGGGCGTGGCCGTGCCTGCAGGGGGTGCACAGGGGCGTCAGGGGGTGGGGCTTGGGAAAGGGGCGTGGTCATGGTTAAAGGGGGCAGGATTGGGAAAGGGGCATGGCTTACGGGAAGGGGCGTGGTCAGGGTTAAAGGGGCGGGGCTTGGGGAAAAGGGCGGGGCATGGGGAGAAAGAGGAGGAGCCTAAAGGGAATGAGAAGGACTTAAAGGGGAGGGGCTTAAAGGGAAGGGGAGGGACTTAAAATGACTTAATTAGGGTGGGAGGAACCTACATGGGAGGGGCTTGATGGGAGTGGCCTAAAGGAAGAGGAGGGGCCTAAGGCAGGGGCTCAATGGGCAGGGCTTGTCAGAGAGGGGTGTGGCTTAAAGAAAAGGGGTGGGGCTTTGTGGGGCGTGGCACAATGGGTGTGGTCTGGGGGCATGTTCACTGACCTTGGCCCCGCCCTCTTTGTCGCTCTCCTCAGCCTTGGGGCCTTTTGTCTGGCCCCTCCTCCTCCTCCTCTGGCCCCGCCCCTGCCGCAGGCTCCGCCCCCGACTCGCCCCCTCGGCCTGTGGGGAGAAGAAGGGTCAAAGGAGACCCCAAAAGAGACCCCAAAAGAGACCCCAAAAGAGATGCAAAAAGAGACCAAAGGTACTCCAGGGACCCCCAAAATTCACCAAGGGACCCCAAAATCACCACGGGGACACAAAAATCACCGTGGGGACCCGAAATTCCTGACCTTGGCGCTGTCCTCGCCGTCGGGGCGCTCCGTGGGGCCCTTCCCGGGGGGCTCCGGCGGCCGCGGCTCCTCCTTTTTGGGGCCTTCGGCCTTCTCCGTCCTCTCCTCCTCCTCCTCCTGCTCCAGGATCCGCAGGTCGTGCTCTGTTCCCCCCTCCATCTTAATCACCGCTGTGGAAAATGGGGGAAAACACCAAAATGGGGTTAGAAACACCCAAAAAATGGACGGGAAGTTCCTGAAAATGAGATTAGAAATTGAGAACGGGAGGGATCTGCATCTTAGCTGCTCCTGGGAATGGGGAAAAACAGGAAAAAACCGAGAAAAACCCGAACCTGGGTGAAAAAAACCTCAAAAATCGGTTTAAAAGCAACCAAAATTGGGTGAAAAGCACCAAAAATTGGTTAAAAGCACCTGAAATTGGGTTAAAAACATCCAAAATTGGGTTAAAAACATCTGAAATTAGTAAGAAACTCCCCAAAATTAATATCCCCTCACGATTTCCCGCCTTTTTCCCCTCACGATTTCCCGCCTTTTTCCCCTCACGATTTCCCGCCTTTTCCCCTCACGATTTCCCGCTTTTTTCCCTCACGATTTCCCGCCTTTTTCTCTCCCCTCATGGCCTCCAGTTTCAGGAACGCCTCCAAAATTGATTAAAATCACCCAAAAACTGATTAAAAACACCCAAAAATTGACTAAAAACACCCAAAAACTGATTAAAAACACTCCAAAAATTGATAAAAACACCCAAAATTGATTAAAACCACGCCGAAAAAGGTTAAAAATACAAAAAAAAAGGCTCGAGAAACACGGAAATTATCAGGAAATGCAAAAATGGAGCAGAAACGCCCAAATCTTGGTAAGAAACCCCAAAAAATGGGCCTGAAATGTTTCCGGGGGATTAGGAATATTTTAAGGAATTTTTCTGGATTGTTTCTTTTTGGATGTCGGGGATATTTCGGGAAGGAATTTTTGTGGTGTTTTTTGGGGTTTTTTGGGTGTTTTGGA
>JAXCHO010000923.1:0-56383 GCA_036630365.1 Acanthiza pusilla
TCCACGCTTTGCATGGAAATTAGCAAAAAGTCATTATGCATGCGCAGTTCCCTGCAATGGAATTGGGTCGGTGGTCTTTATTTGAGTCTGAGGGCTGCTTTTGAAGAACTAATATGAGTCTTCCTCGCTGTGACCTTCTTACTTCATTGCTTTTTGACAATACATTTGACCCTGGAAAACTCCCAATGCTCTCTTCTATTGCTTCTGAGTAGGTTGCATCTGGGCAAGATTGCAAACTGTCTAGGCTCTCCTATGAACCTCTGTTCTTAGGATTATTACTTGTCTATTCTAGTTGATTTTAACAGAACTAACTTTTATCTAAAATCTCTACATTTTCAGTGCCTAAAAGAAAACCCTATGTTTCATTCCCCACTTCTCTTTTGCCATGAGTAAATTCTTTTACTCCATTTGGAGACTCCTCCTCATCTATCCATGCTGTATGGCTATCGTCCCTTAAGACTAGGCCATACGCTTTGGAGAGCCATGTTAAAGCGGCCATTTTTCGCAAAATCTCCAATTCCAAACAAGCATCACAACGGATAGGGTGAAACTAATACCTGCTAAAGAAAATAATACAACAATAGGATGAATCAAGGCATTTAGTACACCAGTTGCTGTTGGACACCATCCAAAGAGCACATCCCACCAATGATGAGACAAGTGTCCTTCAAATTGCTTGAAAAACAGTTTGATTGTTTCCACTTCATGCTCTATGGTAATTAGAGTCTTTTTCCCTGCATCTCTAATTTCTTTCAAAATTCCTTGTAATTCTGGGTGTTTTCGCAGTTGGCTGACTAGTGTCAAGCTCATTCCTATGGGCACTGGCAAGATTTCCTGCACGGTAGTCAGGCTCGCCTTTACATACTGCTGTGATATTACAGGTGCTGATAGGAAAAGTCACATCCTTCAACTTTTGTGGAGTTGCAAATGCATAAATTGAATTGAGTCTCATTTACAACCAGGTTGTCTACCATTATGGTGGGACATGCTGTCCTGAGACAGACACAACCTTGTCCAGCACACACCAGCCGAGTCGTTTGCTTGACCGAACGCACTTCAAAGTGACAAATGCTTTGATCTGGATCTAAGCAAGTATCTTTGTCTTCTTCTGGGGATTCCTTCACAGATGTATCCTAACTGCTCTTTCCTTGAGCAAGACTCTAGGTTGATGCTTTGCCATTGTCCTTTATTCTCTTGTGCCCATGTTTTATGTTTAGAGGGGTATAGTACAGTTCCTTGTGATTTAATCCTAGAGGAATTATTGGATAGATCAGGCTAACTGACGCATTATGAATAGTCAGGACAAAGGCTGTGACTATATTTGTCACGGGCTCATATGTAAAATTGACTAAAACCCACCAAGACTGAAGTTCTTTTTCAATTTCAGAGGCATTGTCCCAAACAATTTTATCCATTTCAACGGGGAAGATCCCTACTTCACCTTCTCCCATAACTGAAGCAGCTACAGATTACACCCATAGTTGTGCTCGAGCGCAGCCAAGGGCTAAGGAAATATTTTTGCTGGCTACACCGAGAGCATTGATCATTACTTCATGGTCCAGTTCTTCCGTGCTCTCCCACTCTGGCAATACTTTGGACAATTTCCAATGATCATTACCTAAAGCCAGCAAGGAAGATTGCAATGGCTGCTGTAATTTAACTAAGTCACTCCCCACTGTGGCCAATTTGTTCATTAATACTTCTGAATCAATTGCATTTACGGACTCCCAATCCTGTCCCCAACACTCCTGTAAGGTCCCTTTTAGTTTTGAAGTTATAAGGTATACGGTGTCAGAGCCAATTGCTCCAGTCTGTAGAGGGATTTTTGAGAAAGGGGGCACACTCTGGCCCCATGGCAGATACCTTTACTTGCATCCCCATTCTACTCTTTCTAAGGACCATTCCAGGTTAGTTTACAGCTTTTGGAAGTCCAGTTTTCTTCATAGCATATGGCCCAATTTTCAGAACTCTGGCAACTAGGGACTGCCTCTTTTTGGATGCCTGAATCGTGCTCTTGACTTTTCTTGCTGCTGCTCTGCTTACTTCACCTTGATTTTTATAGGGCTCTGTAAAAATTTGGGTGAGCTTAAAGTCAATGAAATATGCTCTTTTTGCACACCCCTCTATTTTAAATCTGAACTCAGGGCACGTACTCAAGCATTTGTCACAACATTCAGGGCCAAGTCAGATGACTTCCATGGGTGTTTGAGAAGTCTCACAGAACCCATCCTGCACAAAAGCATATTCACAACCTACAATATTTTTACCCTTCTCATACACGTGCATTTGTAACTCTGAGCATCTTGTTCACAGCCTTTCGGGAGTGTGGATCATATGCCTTCCCTTGGCATCCGTATACTCCTCTTGCATTGGACCTGAGTGCTGCTGCCTTGATTCCTGTCACAATTATGACAAGGACTACTAAAATTCTCACTTTAAACATTATGTTCATAACACCTACAAGTCCACTAATCACTTTCTTGGGGTCAGCTTCAGCTTCAGTTCATCTTCACCCGCTGTTACTCTCCAAATTCTGTCAAGCGCCTTCTTCACTCGGGAATGGTGAATCCAGGCTTTCTGTTCCTTGACCTTGATCGCAGCGAAGGTCGTGAGGAACACTTGCAACGGTCCCTCCCACTGCGCTTCTAGGGTCTTCTCTGCAAAAGACTTAACATACACATAATCTCCACGTTGTACATCATGTACTGGCCCATCTAGTTCCCAGCTTTCTTTCTTCTTTCTTTCTTTCTTTCTTTCTTTCTTTCTTTCTTCTTTCTTTCTTTCTTTCTTTCTTTCTTTCTTTCTTTTTCTTTCTTTCTCCCTCCCTCCCTCCCCTCCCTCCCTCCCTCCCTCCTCCCTCCCTCCCTCCCTCCCTCCCTCCCTCCCTCCCTCCCTCCCTCCCTCCCTCCCTCCCTCCTTCCTTCCTTCATTCCTTCCTTCTTTCCCGCACCCTTCCTTCCTTCCTTCTTTCCGCACCCTTCCTTCCTTCCTTCCGCACCCTTCCTTCTCCAATACCTACTTACCTGTGCCGGGCCGGGGGTGCTCTCCGCCCCACTCCAATTTTGGAGGGCCGGCTCCGCCTCCGTCCCCCCCCCATTGGGAGCCATGCCGCCGCGGGTACCCAAGAGCGGCAGCGGCGACAAGCGCCGCACCACTCCCACCCAAGCAGCCACCCCCACACCCCAATCCCGGCGCCCCAGGCTCGCGGCGCTGAGGGCCAGGGCCGCTCCCGGGGCTCCAGCGCTGCGCGGCCGAGCCCGCCGAGCTCCGCTGCTCTCCGCCCGCTCCGCTGCTCTCCACCACCGCCGCTCTCCGCCTGCCGCCCACTCCGCACTCACCCCACCGCCCCGCGCCTCCCTTTATATAGGCGCCATGAGCCACGCCCCCTCAGCCACAGCCAATGGCAGTCGAGTGACACCACAATGCAGGCGCCCAAGCCAACCTTCCAAGCCATTGTGACGAATCGCTGACAGAGGGGGCGGGGTCAGAACGTGACCGAGCCATCTGATTGGTCGAGAGGCGGAGGGTTCGATGATGGGTGGGGACTGCGCGTGCCTCGGGCGCGGGGCGGGGCCGCAGGGGGCGGGGCCGGCGGGGGTGTCATTCTCACCTGTGGACCCTTCCTTCAAAGAGCAGACAAAATATCTTCTTGGCTGGAAACAGACAATCAAAAAGAGACATTGAGAAGAAATTGCTTTGACTTTTCATCCCCTTGCTATCCCATTGTATAAAAAGGATAACATTATTCAGGAAATGCAAATAATAAACATCAGAGCTCAGACATAGGCCTGTGGTACTCAGGCGCCTCGTTATTCCATTTTGAAGTCAATGCCAATTAACTGTCTACATTTGCTTTGGGTTCTTGAGCTCCAGCTCTGTTTTTCTTCAATTCCAATTTTCATGGTACTTAGAAAAACGCGTATTATCCTGACTTCTACTGAAACTGCTCAGCTCAGAATTAGGATCTGGCATGTACTGCTAGCTGACATCTCATGAGAACTCACTCGGCTCTGGGGCTCCCTTTGCCCTTAGCTTTCGGGGGGCAGGACATTCTCCATCCTCCTCTCTTTTGGGGTGGCCAGTGGCTTCTCCATCCTCATCTTGCCTTTGTGCTTGCCAGGAGCTCTTCATCCTCCTCTCCCCTATGCAGACACCTTAGGGCTCTCCATTACCCTTGCCCCTGTGGGGCTCAGGGGACCTCTGTCCTCTCTCCCTTTTTGGGAGGCCGGGGCTCTCTGTCCTCCTCTCCCACGGCAAGGACCAGGGTTTTGCAATTTGTTTCCATTTTTGTCACAAGTGACTCCTTGGGAGAGCAAATATCAGTCAAAGCATTTTATGTGTTGTTAGGTTGAATTTCTGCCCATTTTATTTTGTCTGCACCCCAGCGGGTGCTCGAGGGGTCTCCGTCCCTCTCGCCCCGGGGATGCTTGGGAAGGGCTTGGGGGGGATGTCCCCTTCCCTCTCACACCACACCATGATGATCGTCAGCTTCTCCACTCTCCTCACCTTTGCCGGGCCAAAGGGGGTCTCCGTCCCTCTTCAATTGGGGGGGCCAGCCCGGGCTCCATCCCCCTCCTATGCAGGGACAGAGCGCAGCACACCCCTCACAGAACACCTTTCCTTCTATGCCAGCTTTTCCCTCATCGGTTCCACGGAGTCTGTTGCTGTGCAACACTTTCCCCCTGCCGGTCCCCGGGCCATTCATGCTCCTTAACCGTCTCCACTTTGCCTGTTTCTCTGAGTGCATTATTAAAATGCTGATATAGATCTAATATCCATATCCACCGAGACGGACAAAGACTCTCTAACTTGTTACGGTTGGAAAGTGTATATTTATTTCAGCGCCGGAGAGCTCCAGGGATAGCTCCCAAACGTACAGCTCCAAAGTAACAATGCAACACAGAACTTACTTATCTACAACAAAAATGCATATTTAAAATACAGATACATATCCATAGCATAAGCGCCTCCCATTCCCCGCTTTGCATGGAAATTAGCAAAAAGTCATTATGCATGCGCAGTTCCTGCAATGGAATTGGGTCGGTGGTCTTTATTTGAGTCTGAGGGCTGCTTTTGAAGAACTAATATGAGTCTTCCTCGCTGTGACCTTCTTACTTCATTGCTTTTTGACAATACATTTGACCCTGGAAAACTCCCAATGCTCTCTTCTATTGCTTCTGAGTAGGTTGCATCTGGGCAAGATTGCAAACTGTCTAGGCTCTCCTATGAACCTCTGTTCTTAGGATTATTACTTGTCTATTCTAGTTGATTTTAACAGAACTAACTTTTATCTAAAATCTCTACATTTCAGTGCCTAAAAGAAAACCCTATGTTTCATTCCCCACTTCTCTTTTGCCATGAGTAAATTCTTTTACTCCATTTGGAGACTCCTCCTCATCTATCCATGCTGTATGGCTATCGTCCCTTAAGACTAGGCCATACGCTTTGGAGAGCCATGTTAAAGCGGCCATTTTTCGCAAAATCCTCCAATTCCAAACAAGCATCACAACGGATAGGGTGAAACTAATACCTGCTAAAGAAAATAATACAACAATAGGATGAATCAAGGCATTTAGTACACCAGTTGCTGTTGGACACCATCCAAAGAGCACATCCCACCAATGATGAGACAAGTGTCCTTCAAATTGCTTGAAAACAGTTTGAATTGTTTCCACTTCATGCTCTATGGTAATTAGAGTCTTTTTCCCTGCATCTCTAATTTCTTTCAAAATTCCTTGTAATTCTGGGTGTTTTCGCAGTTGGCTGACTAGTGTCAAGCTCATTCCTATGGGCACTGGCAAGATTTCCTGCACGGTAGTCAGGCTCGCCTTTACATACTGCTGTGATATTACAGGTGCCTGATAGGAAAAGTCACATCCTTCAACTTTTGTGGAGTTGCAAATGCATAAATTGAATTGAGTCTCATTTACAACCAGGTTGTCTACCATTATGGTGGGACATGCTGTCCTGAGACAGACACAACCTTGTCCAGCACACACCAGCCGAGTCGTTTGCTTGACCGAACGCACTTCAAAGTGACAAATGCTTTGATCTGGATCTAAGCAAGTATCTTTGTCTTCTTCTGGGATTCCTTCACAGATGTATCCTAACTGCTCTTTCCTTGAGCAAGACTCTAGGTTGATGCTTTGCCATTGTCCTTTATTCTCTTGTGCCCATGTTTTATGTTTAGAGGGGTATAGTACAGTTCCTTGATGATTTAATCCTAGAGGAATTATTGGATAGATCAGGCTAACTGACGCATTATGAATAGTCAGGACAAAGGCTGTGACTATATTTGTCACGGGCTCATATGTAAAATTGACTAAAACCCACCAAGACTGAAGTTCTTTTTCAATTTCAGAGGCATTGTCCCAAACAATTTTATCCATTTCAACGGGGAAGATCCCTACTTCACCTTCTCCCATAACTGAAGCAGCTACAGATTACACCCATAGTTGTGCTCGAGCGCAGCCAAGGGCTAAGGAAATATTTTTGCTGGCTACACCGAGAGCATTGATCATTACTTCATGGTCCAGTTCTTCCGTGCTCTCCCACTCTGGCAATACTTTGGACAATTTCCAATGATCATTACCTAAAGCCAGCAAGGAAGATTGCAATGGCTGCTGTAATTTAACTAAGTCACTCCCCACTGTGGCCAATTTGTTCATTAATACTTCTGAATCAATTGCATTTACGACTCCCAATCCTGTCCCCAACACTCCTGTAAGGTCCCTTTTAGTTTTGAAGTTATAAGGTATACGGTGTCAGAGCCAATTGCTCCAGTCTGTAGAGGGATTTTTGAGAAAGGGGGCACACTCTGGCCCCATGGCAGATACCTTTACTTGCATCCCCATTCTACTCTTTCTAAGGACCATTCCAGGTTAGTTTACAGCTTTTGAAGTCCAGTTTTCTTCATAGCATATGGCCCAATTTTCAGAACTCTGGCAACTAGGGACTGCCTCTTTTTGGATGCCTGAATCGTGCTCTTGACTTTTCTTGCTGCTGCTCTGCTTACTTCACCTTGATTTTTATAGGGCTCTGTAAAAATTTGGGTGAGCTTAAAGTCAATGAAATATGCTCTTTTTGCACACCCCTCTATTTTAAATCTGAACTCAGGGCACGTACTCAAGCATTTGTCACAACATTCAGGGCCAAGTCAGATGACTTCCATGGGTGTTTGAGAAGTCTCACAGAACCCATCCTGCACAAAAGCATATTCACAACCTACAATATTTTACCCTTCTCATACACGTGCATTTGTAACTCTGAGCATCTTGTTCACAGCCTTTCGGGAGTGTGGATCATATGCCTTCCCTTGGCATCCGTATACTCCTCTTGCATTGGACCTGAGTGCTGCTGCCTTGATTCCTGTCACAATTATGACAAGGACTACTAAAATTCTCACTTTACACATTATGTTCATAACACCTACAAGTCCACTAATCACTTTCTTGGGTCAGCTTCAGCTTCAGTTCGTCTTCACCCGCTGTTACTCTCCAAATTCTGTCAAGCGCCTTCTTCACTCGGGAATGGTGAATCCAGGCTTTCTGTGCCTTGACCTTGATCGCAGCGAAGGTCGTGAGGAGCACTTGCAACGGTCCCTCCCACTGCACTTCTAGGGTCTTCCCTGCAAAAGACTTAACATACACATAATCTCCACGTTGTACATCATGTACTGGCCCATCTAGTTCCCAGCTTTCTTTCTTTCTTTCTTTCTTTCTTTCTTTCTTTCTTTCTTTCTTTCTTTCTTTCTTTCTTTCTTTCTTTCTTTTTCTTTCTTTCTTTCTCCCTCCCTCCCTCCCTCCCTCCCTCCCTCCCTCCCTCCCTCCCTCCCTCCCTCCCTCCCTCCCTTCCCTCCCTCCCTCCCTCCCTCCCTCCTTCCTTCCTTCCTTCCTTCCTTCTTTCCGCACCCTTCTTTCCTTCCTTTCGCACCCTTCCTTCTCCAATACCTACTTACCTGTGCCGGCCCGGGGGTGCTCTCCGCCCCACTCCAATTTTGGAGGGCCGGCTCCGCCTCCGTCCCCCCCCCATTGGGAGCCATGCCGCCGCGGGTACCCAAGAGCGGCAGCGGCGACCAGCGCCGCACCACTCCCACCCAAGCAGCCACCCCCACACCCCAATCCCGGCGCCCCAGGCTCGCGGCGCTGAGGGCCAGGGCCGCTCCCGGGGCTCCAGCGCTGCGCGGCCGAGCCCGCCGAGCTCCGCTGCTCTCCGCCCGCTCCGCTGCTCTCCACCACCGCCGCTCTCCGCCTGCCGCCCACTCCGCACTCACCCCACCGCCCCGCGCCTCCCTTTATATAGGCGCCATGAGCCACGCCCCCTCAGCCACAGCCAATGGCAGTCGAGTGACACCACAATGCAGGCGCCCAAGCCAACCTTCCAAGCCATTGTGACGAATCGCTGACAGAGGGGGCGGGGTCAGAACGTGACCGAGCCATCTGATTGGTCGAGAGGCGGAGGGTTCGATGATGGGTGGGGACTGCGCGTGCCTCGGGCGCGGGGCGGGGCCGCAGGGGGCGGGGCCGGCGGGGGTGTCATTCTCACCTGTGGACCCTTCCTTCAAAGAGCAGACAAAATATCTTCTTGGCTGGAAACAGACAATCAAAAAGAGACATTGAGAAGAAATTGCTTTGACTTTTCATCCCCTTGCTATCCCATTGTATAAAAAGGATAACATTATTCAGGAAATGCAAATAATAAACATCAGAGCTCAGACATAGGCCTGTGGTACTCAGGCGCCTCGTTATTCCATTTTGAAGTCAATGCCAATTAACTGTCTACATTTGCTTTGGGTTCTTGAGCTCCAGCTCTGTTTTTCTTCAATTCCAATTTTCATGGTACTTAGAAAAACGCGTATTATCCTGACTTCTACTGAAACTGCTCAGCTCAGAATTAGGATCTGGCATGTACTGCTAGCTGACATCTCATGAGAACTCACTCGGCTCTGGGGCTCCCTTTGCCCTTAGCTTTCGGGGGGCAGGACATTCTCCATCCTCCTCTCTTTTGGGGTGGCCAGTGGCTTCTCCATCCTCATCTTGCCTTTGTGCTTGCCAGGAGCTCTTCATCCTCCTCTCCCCTATGCAGACACCTTAGGGCTCTCCATTACCCTTGCCCCTGTGGGGCTCAGGGGACCTCTGTCCTCTCTCCCTTTTTGGGAGGCCGGGGCTCTCTGTCCTCCTCTCCCACGGCAAGGACCAGGGTTTTGCAATTTGTTTCCATTTTTGTCACAAGTGACTCCTTGGGAGAGCAAATATCAGTCAAAGCATTTTATGTGTTGTTAGGTTGAATTTCTGCCCATTTTATTTTGTCTGCACCCCAGCGGGTGCTCGAGGGGTCTCCGTCCCTCTCGCCCCGGGGATGCTTGGGAAGGGCTTGGGGGGGATGTCCCCTTCCCTCTCACACCACACCATGATGATCGTCAGCTTCTCCACTCTCCTCACCTTTGCCGGGCCAAAGGGGGTCTCCGTCCCTCTTCAATTGGGGGGGCCAGCCCGGGCTCCATCCCCCTCCTATGCAGGGACAGAGCGCAGCACACCCCTCACAGAACACCTTTCCTTCTATGCCAGCTTTTCCCTCATCGGTTCCACGGAGTCTGTTGCTGTGCAACACTTTCCCCCTGCCGGTCCCCGGGCCATTCATGCTCCTTAACCGTCTCCACTTTGCCTGTTTCTCTGAGTGCATTATTAAAATGCTGATATAGATCTAATATCCATATCCACCGAGACGGACAAAGACTCTCTAACTTGTTACGGTTGGAAAGTGTATATTTATTTCAGCGCCGGAGAGCTCCAGGGATAGCTCCCAAACGTACAGCTCCAAAGTAACAATGCAACACAGAACTTACTTATCTACAACAAAAATGCATATTTAAAATACAGATACATATCCATAGCATAAGCGCCTCCCATTCCCCGCTTTGCATGGAAATTAGCAAAAAGTCATTATGCATGCGCAGTTCCTGCAATGGAATTGGGTCGGTGGTCTTTATTTGAGTCTGAGGGCTGCTTTTGAAGAACTAATATGAGTCTTCCTCGGTGTGACCTTCTTACTTCATTGCTTTTTGACAATACATTTGACCCTGGAAAACTCCCAATGCTCTCTTCTATTGCTTCTGAGTAGGTTGCATCTGGGCAAGATTGCAAACTGTCTAGGCTCTCCTATGAACCTCTGTTCTTAGGATTATTACTTGTCTATTCTAGTTGATTTTAACAGAACTAACTTTTATCTAAAATCTCTACATTTCAGTGCCTAAAAGAAAACCCTATGTTTCATTCCCCACTTCTCTTTTGCCATGAGTAAATTCTTTTACTCCATTTGGAGACTCCTCCTCATCTATCCATGCTGTATGGCTATCGTCCCTTAAGACTAGGCCATACGCTTTGGAGAGCCATGTTAAAGCGGCCATTTTTCGCAAAATCCTCCAATTCCAAACAAGCATCACAACGGATAGGGTGAAACTAATACCTGCTAAAGAAAATAATACAACAATAGGATGAATCAAGGCATTTAGTACACCAGTTGCTGTTGGACACCATCCAAAGAGCACATCCCACCAATGATGAGACAAGTGTCCTTCAAATTGCTTGAAAACAGTTTGAATTGTTTCCACTTCATGCTCTATGGTAATTAGAGTCTTTTTCCCTGCATCTCTAATTTCTTTCAAAATTCCTTGTAATTCTGGGTGTTTTCGCAGTTGGCTGACTAGTGTCAAGCTCATTCCTATGGGCACTGGCAAGATTTCCTGCACGGTAGTCAGGCTCGCCTTTACATACTGCTGTGATATTACAGGTGCCTGATAGGAAAAGTCACATCCTTCAACTTTTGTGGAGTTGCAAATGCATAAATTGAATTGAGTCTCATTTACAACCAGGTTGTCTACCATTATGGTGGGACATGCTGTCCTGAGACAGACACAACCTTGTCCAGCACACACCAGCCGAGTCGTTTGCTTGACCGAACGCACTTCAAAGTGACAAATGCTTTGATCTGGATCTAAGCAAGTATCTTTGTCTTCTTCTGGGATTCCTTCACAGATGTATCCTAACTGCTCTTTCCTTGAGCAAGACTCTAGGTTGATGCTTTGCCATTGTCCTTTATTCTCTTGTGCCCATGTTTTATGTTTAGAGGGGTATAGTACAGTTCCTTGATGATTTAATCCTAGAGGAATTATTGGATAGATCAGGCTAACTGACGCATTATGAATAGTCAGGACAAAGGCTGTGACTATATTTGTCACGGGCTCATATGTAAAATTGACTAAAACCCACCAAGACTGAAGTTCTTTTTCAATTTCAGAGGCATTGTCCCAAACAATTTTATCAATTTCAACGGGGAAGATCCCTACTTCACCTTCTCCCATAACTGAAGCAGCTACAGATTACACCCATAGTTGTGCTCGAGCGCAGCCAAGGGCTAAGGAAATATTTTTGCTGGCTACACCGAGAGCATTGATCATTACTTCATGGTCCAGTTCTTCCGTGCTCTCCCACTCTGGCAATACTTTGGACAATTTCCAATGATCATTACCTAAAGCCAGCAAGGAAGATTGCAATGGCTGCTGTAATTTAACTAAGTCACTCCCCACTGTGGCCAATTTGTTCATTAATACTTCTGAATCAATTGCATTTACGACTCCCAATCCTGTCCCCAACACTCCTGTAAGGTCCCTTTTAGTTTTGAAGTTATAAGGTATACGGTGTCAGAGCCAATTGCTCCAGTCTGTAGAGGGATTTTTGAGAAAGGGGGCACACTCTGGCCCCATGGCAGATACCTTTACTTGCATCCCCATTCTACTCTTTCTAAGGACCATTCCAGGTTAGTTTACAGCTTTTGAAGTCCAGTTTTCTTCATAGCATATGGCCCAATTTTCAGAACTCTGGCAACTAGGGACTGCCTCTTTTTGGATGCCTGAATCGTGCTCTTGACTTTTCTTGCTGCTGCTCTGCTTACTTCACCTTGATTTTTATAGGGCTCTGTAAAAATTTGGGTGAGCTTAAAGTCAATGAAATATGCTCTTTTTGCACACCCCTCTATTTTAAATCTGAACTCAGGGCACGTACTCAAGCATTTGTCACAACATTCAGGGCCAAGTCAGATGACTTCCATGGGTGTTTGAGAAGTCTCACAGAACCCATCCTGCACAAAAGCATATTCACAACCTACAATATTTTACCCTTCTCATACACGTGCATTTGTAACTCTGAGCATCTTGTTCACAGCCTTTCGGGAGTGTGGATCATATGCCTTCCCTTGGCATCCGTATACTCCTCTTGCATTGGACCTGAGTGCTGCTGCCTTGATTCCTGTCACAATTATGACAAGGACTACTAAAATTCTCACTTTACACATTATGTTCATAACACCTACAAGTCCACTAATCACTTTCTTGGGTCAGCTTCAGCTTCAGTTCGTCTTCACCCGCTGTTACTCTCCAAATTCTGTCAAGCGCCTTCTTCACTCAGGAATGGTGAATCCAGGCTTTCTGTGCCTTGACCTTGATCGCAGCGAAGGTCGTGAGGAGCACTTGCAACGGTCCCCTCCACTGCGCTTCTAGGGTCTTCCCTGCAAAAGACTTAACATACACATAATCTCCACGTTGTACATCATGTACTGGCCCATCAATTCCCGTCTTTCTTTCTTTCTTTCTTTCTTCCTTTCTTCCTTTCTTCCTTTCTTTCTTTCTTTCTTTCTTTCTTTCTTTCTTTCTTTCTTTCTTTCTTTCTTTCTTTCTTTCTTTCTTTCTTTCTTTCTTCCTTCCTTCCTTCCTTCCTTCCTTCCTTCCTTCCTTCCTTCCTTCCTTCCTTCCTTCCTTCCTTCCTTCCTTCCTTCCTTCCTTCCTTCCTTCCTTCCTTCCTTCCTTCCTTCCTTCCTTCCTTCCTTCCTTCCTTCCTTCCTTCCTTCCTTCTTTCCGCACCCTTCCTTCCTTCCTTCCTTCCTTCCTTCCTGCCTTCCTTCCTTCCTTCCTTCCTTCCTTCCTTCCTTTCTCCGTCCCTCCGTCCCTCCCTCCCTCCCTCCCTCCCTCCCTCCCTCCTTCCTTTCTTCCTTCCTTCTTTCCGCACCCTTCCTTCCTTCCTTCTGCACCCTTCCTTCTCCAATACCTACTTACCTGTGCCGGCCCGGGGGTGCTCTCCGCCCCACTCCAATTTTGGAGGGCCGGCTCCGCCTCCGTCCCCCTCCCTTTGGGAGCCATGCCGCCGCGGGTACCCAAGAGCGGCAGCGGCGACAAGCGCCGCACCACTCCCACCCAAGCAGCCACCCCCACACCCCAATCCCGGCGCCCCAGGCTCGCGGCGCTGAGGGCCAGGGCCGCTCCCGGGGCTCCAGCGCTGCGGGGCCGAGCCCGCCGAGCTCCGCTGCTCTCCGCCCGCTCCGCTGCTCTCCACCACCGCCGCTCTCCGCCCGCTGCCAATTCCGCACTCACCCCACCGCCCCGCGCCTCCCTTTATATAGGCGCCATGAGCCACGCCCCCTCAGCCACAGCCAATGGCAGTCGAGTGACACCACAATGCAGGCGCCCAAGCCAACCTTCCAAGCCATTGTGACGAATCGCTGACAGAGGGGGCGGGGTCAGAACGTGACCGAGCCATCTGATTGGTCGAGAGGCGGAGGGTTCGATGATGGGTGGGGACTGCGCGTGCCTCGGGCGCGGGGCGGGGCCGCAGGGGGCGGGGCCGGTGGGGGTGTCATTCTCACCTGTGGACCCTTCCTTCAAAGAGCAGACAAAATATCTTCTTGGCTGGAAACAGACAATCAAAAAGAGACATTGAGAAGAAATTGCTTTGACTTTTCATCCCCTTGCTATCCCATTGTACAAAAAGGATAACATTATTCAGGAAATGCAAATAATAAACATCAGAGCTCAGACATAGGCCTGTGGTACTCAGGCGCCTCGTTATTCCATTTTGAAGTCAATGCCAATTAACTGTCTACATTTGCTTTGGGTTCTTGAGCTCCAGCTCTGTTTTTCTTCAATTCCAATTTTCATGGTACTTAGAAAAACGCGTATTATCCTGACTTCTACTGAAACTGCTCAGCTCAGAATTAGGATCTGGCATGTACTGCTAGCTGACATCTCATGAGAACTCACTCGGCTGTGGGGCTCCCTTTGCCCTTAGCTTTCGGGGGGCAGGACATTCTCCATCCTCCTCTCTTTTGGGGTGGCCAGTGGCTTCTCCATCCTCATCTTGCCTTTGTGCTTGCCAGGAGCTCTTCATCCTCCTCTCCCCTATGCAGACACCTTAGGGCTCTCCATTACCCTTGCCCCTGTGGGGCTCAGGGGACCTCTGTCCTCTCTCCCTTTTTGGGAGGCCGGGGCTCTCTGTCCTCCTCTCCCACGGCAAGGACCAGGGTTTTGCAATTTGTTTGCATTTTTGTCACAAGTGACTCCTTGGGAGAGCAAATATCAGTCAAAGCATTTTATGTGTTGTTAGGTTGAATTTCTGCCCACTTTATTTTGTCTGCACCCCAGCGGGTGCTCGAGGGGTCTCCGTCCCTCTCGCCCCGGGGATGCTTGGGAAGGGCTTGGGGGGGATGTCCCCTTCCCTCTCACACCACACCATGATGATCGTCAGCTTCTCCACTCTCCTCACCTTTGCCGGGCCAAAGGGGGTCTCCGTCCCTCTCCAATTGGGGGGCCAGCCCGGGCTCCATCCCCCTCCTATGTAGGGACAGAGCGCAGCACACCCCTCACAGAACACCTTTCCTTCTATGCCAGCTTTTCCTTCATCGGTTCCACGGAGTCTGTTGCTGTGCAACACTTTCCCCCTGCCGGTCCCCGGGCCATTCATGCTCCTTAACCATCTCCACTTTGCCTGTTTCTCTGAGTGCATTATTAAAATGCTGATATAGATCTAATATCCATATCCACCGAGACGGACAAAGACTCTCTAACTTGTTACGGTTGGAAAGTGTATATTTATTTCAGCGCCGGAGAGCTCCAGGGATAGCTCCCAAACGTACAGCTCCAAAGTAACAATGCAACACAGAACTTACTTATCTACAACAAAAATGCATATTTAAAATACAGATACATATACATAGCATAAGCGCCTCCCATTCCCCGCTTTGCATGGAAATTAGCAAAAAGTCATTATGCATGCGCAGTTCCTGCAATGGAATTGGGTCGGTGGTCTTTATTTGAGTCTGAGGGCTGCTTTTGAAGAACTAATATGAGTCTTCCTCGGTGTGACCTTCTTACTTCATTGCTTTTTGACAATACATTTGACCCTGGAAAACTCCCAATGCTCTCTTCTATTGCTTCTGAGTAGGTTGCATCTGGGCAAGATTGCGAACTGTCTAGGCTCTCCTATGAACCTCTGTTCTTAGGATTATTACTTGTCTATTCTAGTTGATTTTAACAGAACTAACTTTTATCTAAAATCTCTACATTTCAGTGCCTAAAAGAAAACCCTATGTTTCATTCCCCACTTCTCTTTTGCCATGAGTCAATTCTTTTACTCCATTTGGAGACTCCTCCTCATCTATCCATGCTGTATGGCTATCGTCCCTTAAGACTAGGCCATACGCTTTGGAGAGCCATGTTAAAGCGGCCATTTTTCGCAAAATCCTCCAATTTCAAACAAGCATCACAACGCATAGGGTGAAACTAATACCTGCTAAAGAAAATAATACAACAATAGGATGAATCAAGGCATTTAGTACACCAGTTGCTGTTGGACACCATCCAAAGAGCACATCCCACCAATGATGAGACAAGTGTCCTTCAAATTGCTTGAAAACAGTTTGAATTGTTTCCACGTGTCAAGCTCATTCCTATGGGCACTGGCAAGATTTCCTGCACGGTAGTCAGGCTCGCCTTTACATACTGCTGTGATATTACAGGTGCCTGATAGGAAAAGTCACATCCTTCAACTTTTGTGGAGTTGCAAATGCATAAATTGAATTGAGTCTCATTTACAACCAGCTTGTCTACCATTATGGTGGGACATGCTGTCCTGAGACAGACACAACCTTGTCCAGCACACACCAGCCGAGTCGTTTGCTTGACCGAATGCACTTCAAAGTGACAAATGCTTTGATCTGGATCTAAGCAAGTATCTTTGTCTTCTTCTGGGGATTCCTTCACAGATGTATCCTAACTGCTCTTTCATTGAGCAAGACTCTAGGTTGATGCTTTGCCATTGTCCTTTATTCTCTTGTGCCCATGTTCTATGTTTAGAGGGGTATAGTACAGTTCCTTGATGATTTAATCCTAGAGGAATTATTGGATAGATCAGGCTAACTGACGCATTATGAATAGTCAGGACAAAGGCTGTGACTATATTTGTCACGGGCTCATATGTAAAATTGACTAAAACCCACCAAGACTGAAGTTCTTTTTCAATTTCAGAGGCATTGTCCCAAACAATTTTATCAATTTCAACGGGGAAGATCCCTACTTCACCTTCTCCCATAACTGAAGCAGCTACAGATTACACCCATAGTTGTGCTCGAGCGCAGCCAAGGGCTAAGGAAATATTTTTGCTGGCTACACCGAGAGCATTGATCATTACTTCATGGTCGAGTTCTTCCGTGCTCTCCCACTCTGGCAATACTTTGGACAATTTCCAATGATCATTACCTAAAGCCAGCAAGGAAGATTGCAATGGCTGCTGTAATTTAACTAAGTCACTCCCCACTGTGGCCAATTTGTTCATTAATACTTCTGAATCAATTGCATTTACGACTCCCAATCCTGTCCCCAACACTCCTGTAAGGTCCCTTTTAGTTTTGAAGTTATAAGGTATACGGTGTCAGAGCCAATTGCTCCAGTCTGTAGAGGGATTTTTGAGAAAGGGGGCACACTCTGGCCCCATGGCAGATACCTTTACTTGCATCCCCATTCTACTCTTTCTAAGGACCATTCCAGATTAGTTTACAGCTTTTGAAGTCCAGTTTTCTTCATAGCATATGGCCCAATTTTCAGAACTCTGGCAACTAGGGACTGCCTCTTTTTGGATGCCTGAATCGTGCTCTTGACTTTTCTTGCTGCTGCTCTGCTTACTTCACCTTGATTTTTATAGGGCTCTGTAAAAATTTGGGTGAGCTTAAAGTCAATGAAATATGCTCTTTTTGCACACCCCTCTATTTTAAATCTGAACTCAGGGCACGTACTCAAGCATTTGTCACAACATTCAGGGCCAAGTCAGATGACTTCCATGGGTGTTTGAGAAGTCTCACAGAACCCATCCTGCACAAAAGCATATTCACAACCTACAATATTTTACCCTTCTCATACACGTGCATTTGTAACTCTGAGCATCTTGTTCACAGCCTTTCGGGAGTGTGGATCATATGCCTTCCCTTGGCATCCGTATACTCCTCTTGCATTGGACCTGAGTGCTGCTGCCTCGATTCCTGTCACAATTATGACAAGGACTACTAAAATTCTCACTTTACACATTATGTTCATAACACCTACAAGTCCACTAATCACTTTCTTGGGTCAGCTTCAGCTTCAGTTCGTCTTCACCCGCTGTTACTCTCCAAATTCTGTCAAGCGCCTTCTTCACTCGGGAATGGTGAATCCAGGCTTTCTGTTCCTTGACCTTGATCGCAGCGAAGGTCGTGAGGAGCACTTGCAACGGTCCCCTCCACTGCGCTTCTAGGGTCTTCCCTGCAAAAGACTTAACATACACATAATCTCCACGTTGTACATGATGTACTGGCCAATCAATTCCCGTCTTTCTTTCTTTCTTTCTTTCTTTCTTTCTTCCTTCCTTCCTTCCTTCCTTCCTTCCTTCCTTCCTTCCTTCCTTCCTTCCTTCCTTCCTTCCTTCCTTCCTTCCTTCCTTCCTTCCTTCCTTCCTTCCTTCCTTCCTTCCTCCGTCCCTCCCTCCCTCCGTCCCTCCCTCCCTCCCTCCCTCCCTCCCTCCCTCCCTCCCTCCCTCCCCCCTCGCTCCCTCCCTCCCTCCCTCCCTTCCCTCCCTCCCTCCCTCCCTCCCTCCTTCCTTTCTTCCTTCCTTCCTTCCGCACCCTTCCTTCTCCAATACCTACTTACCTGTGCCGGCCCGGGGGTGCTCTCCGCCCCACTCCAATTTTGGAGGGCCGGCTCCGCCTCCGTCCCCCTCCCTTTGGGAGCCATGCCGCCGCGGGTACCCAAGAGCGGCAGCGGCGACAAGCGCCGCACCACTCCCACCCAAGCAGCCACCCCCACACCCCAATCCCGGCGCCCCAGGCTCGCGGCGCTGAGGGCCAGGGCCGCTCCCGGGGCTCCAGCGCTGCGGGGCCGAGCCCGCCGAGCTCCGCTGCTCTCCGCCCGCTCCGCTGCTCTCCACCACCGCCGCTCTCCGCCCGCTGCCAATTCCGCACTCACCCCACCGCCCCGCGCCTCCCTTTATATAGGCGCCATGAGCCACGCCCCCTCAGCCACAGCCAATGGCAGTCGAGTGACACCACAATGCAGGCGCCCAAGCCAACCTTCCAAGCCATTGTGACGAATCGCTGACAGAGGGGGCGGGGTCAGAACGTGACCGAGCCATCTGATTGGTCGAGAGGCGGAGGGTTCGATGATGGGTGGGGACTGCGCGTGCCTCGGGCGCGGGGCGGGGCCGCAGGGGGCGGGGCCGGTGGGGGTGTCATTCTCACCTGTGGACCCTTCCTTCAAAGAGCAGACAAAATATCTTCTTGGCTGGAAACAGACAATCAAAAAGAGACATTGAGAAGAAATTGCTTTGACTTTTCATCCCCTTGCTATCCCATTGTACAAAAAGGATAACATTATTCAGGAAATGCAAATAATAAACATCAGAGCTCAGACATAGGCCTGTGGTACTCAGGCGCCTCGTTATTCCATTTTGAAGTCAATGCCAATTAACTGTCTACATTTGCTTTGGGTTCTTGAGCTCCAGCTCTGTTTTTCTTCAATTCCAATTTTCATGGTACTTAGAAAAACGCGTATTATCCTGACTTCTACTGAAACTGCTCAGCTCAGAATTAGGATCTGGCATGTACTGCTAGCTGACATCTCATGAGAACTCACTCGGCTGTGGGGCTCCCTTTGCCCTTAGCTTTCGGGGGGCAGGACATTCTCCATCCTCCTCTCTTTTGGGGTGGCCAGTGGCTTCTCCATCCTCATCTTGCCTTTGTGCTTGCCAGGAGCTCTTCATCCTCCTCTCCCCTATGCAGACACCTTAGGGCTCTCCATTACCCTTGCCCCTGTGGGGCTCAGGGGACCTCTGTCCTCTCTCCCTTTTTGGGAGGCCGGGGCTCTCTGTCCTCCTCTCCCACGGCAAGGACCAGGGTTTTGCAATTTGTTTGCATTTTTGTCACAAGTGACTCCTTGGGAGAGCAAATATCAGTCAAAGCATTTTATGTGTTGTTAGGTTGAATTTCTGCCCACTTTATTTTGTCTGCACCCCAGCGGGTGCTCGAGGGGTCTCCGTCCCTCTCGCCCCGGGGATGCTTGGGAAGGGCTTGGGGGGGATGTCCCCTTCCCTCTCACACCACACCATGATGATCGTCAGCTTCTCCACTCTCCTCACCTTTGCCGGGCCAAAGGGGGTCTCCGTCCCTCTCCAATTGGGGGGCCAGCCCGGGCTCCATCCCCCTCCTATGTAGGGACAGAGCGCAGCACACCCCTCACAGAACACCTTTCCTTCTATGCCAGCTTTTCCTTCATCGGTTCCACGGAGTCTGTTGCTGTGCAACACTTTCCCCCTGCCGGTCCCCGGGCCATTCATGCTCCTTAACCATCTCCACTTTGCCTGTTTCTCTGAGTGCATTATTAAAATGCTGATATAGATCTAATATCCATATCCACCGAGACGGACAAAGACTCTCTAACTTGTTACGGTTGGAAAGTGTATATTTATTTCAGCGCCGGAGAGCTCCAGGGATAGCTCCCAAACGTACAGCTCCAAAGTAACAATGCAACACAGAACTTACTTATCTACAACAAAAATGCATATTTAAAATACAGATACATATACATAGCATAAGCGCCTCCCATTCCCCGCTTTGCATGGAAATTAGCAAAAAGTCATTATGCATGCGCAGTTCCTGCAATGGAATTGGGTCGATGGTCTTTATTTGAGTCTGAGGGCTGCTTTTGAAGAACTAATATGAGTCTTCCTCGGTGTGACCTTCTTACTTCATTGCTTTTTGACAATACATTTGACCCTGGAAAACTCCCAATGCTCTCTTCTATTGCTTCTGAGTAGGTTGCATCTGGGCAAGATTGCGAACTGTCTAGGCTCTCCTATGAACCTCTGTTCTTAGGATTATTACTTGTCTATTCTAGTTGATTTTAACAGAACTAACTTTTATCTAAAATCTCTACATTTCAGTGCCTAAAAGAAAACCCTATGTTTCATTCCCCACTTCTCTTTTGCCATGAGTCAATTCTTTTACTCCATTTGGAGACTCCTCCTCATCTATCCATGCTGTATGGCTATCGTCCCTTAAGACTAGGCCATACGCTTTGGAGAGCCATGTTAAAGCGGCCATTTTTCGCAAAATCCTCCAATTCCAAACAAGCATCACAACGCATAGGGTGAAACTAATACCTGCTAAAGAAAATAATACAACAATAGGATGAATCAAGGCATTTAGTACACCAGTTGCTGTTGGAAACCATCCAAAGAGCACATCCCACCAATGATGAGACAAGTGTCCTTCAAATTGCTTGAAAACAGTTTGAATTGTTTCCACGTGTCAAGCTCATTCCTATGGGCACTGGCAAGATTTCCTGCACGGTAGTCAGGCTCGCCTTTACATACTGCTGTGATATTACAGGTGCCTGATAGGAAAAGTCACATCCTTCAACTTTTGTGGAGTTGCAAATGCATAAATTGAATTGAGTCTCATTTACAACCAGCTTGTCTACCATTATGGTGGGACATGCTGTCCTGAGACAGACACAACCTTGTCCAGCACACACCAGCCGAGTCGTTTGCTTGACCGAATGCACTTCAAAGTGACAAATGCTTTGATCTGGATCTAAGCAAGTATCTTTGTCTTCTTCTGGGATTCCTTCACAGATGTATCCTAACTGCTCTTTCATTGAGCAAGACTCTAGGTTGATGCTTTGCCATTGTCCTTTATTCTCTTGTGCCCATGTTCTATGTTTAGAGGGGTATAGTACAGTTCCTTGATGATTTAATCCTAGAGGAATTATTGGATAGATCAGGCTAACTGACGCATTATGAATAGTCAGGACAAAGGCTGTGACTATATTTGTCACGGGCTCAAATGTAAAATTGACTAAAACCCACCAAGACTGAAGTTCTTTTTCAATTTCAGAGGCATTGTCCCAAACAATTTTATCAATTTCAACGGGGAAGATCCCTACTTCACCTTCTCCCATAACTGAAGCAGCTACAGATTACACCCATAGTTGTGCTCAAGCGCAGCCAAGGGCTAAGGAAATATTTTTGCTGGCTACACCGAGAGCATTGATCATTACTTCATGGTCCAGTTCTTCCGTGCTCTCCCACTCTGGCAATACTTTGGACAATTTCCAATGATCATTACCTAAAGCCAGCAAGGAAGATTGCAATGGCTGCTGTAATTTAACTAAGTCACTCCCCACTGTGGCCAATTTGTTCATTAATACTTCTGAATCAATTGCATTTACGACTCCCAATCCTGTCCCCAACACTCCTGTAAGGTCCCTTTTAGTTTTGAAGTTATAAGGTATACGGTGTCAGAGCCAATTGCTCCAGTCTGTAGAGGGATTTTTGAGAAAGGGGGCACACTCTGGCCCCATGGCAGATACCTTTACTTGCATCCCCATTCTACTCTTTCTAAGGACCATTCCAGGTTAGTTTACAGCTTTTGAAGTCCAGTTTTCTTCATAGCATATGGCCCAATTTTCAGAACTCTGGCAACTAGGGACTGCCTCTTTTTGGATGCCTGAATCGTGCTCTTGACTTTTCTTGCTGCTGCTCTGCTTACTTCACCTTGATTTTTATAGGGCTCTGTAAAAATTTGGGTGAGCTTAAAGTCAATGAAATATGCTCTTTTTGCACACCCCTCTATTTTAAATCTGAACTCAGGGCACGTACTCAAGCATTTGTCACAACATTCAGGGCCAAGTCAGATGACTTCCATGGGTGTTTGAGAAGTCTCACAGAACCCATCCTGCACAAAAGCATATTCACAACCTACAATATTTTACCCTTCTCATACACGTGCATTTGTAACTCTGAGCATCTTGTTCACAGCCTTTCGGGAGTGTGGATCATATGCCTTCCCTTGGCATCCGTATACTCCTCTTGCATTGGACCTGAGTGCTGCTGCCTCGATTCCTGTCACAATTATGACAAGGACTACTAAAATTCTCACTTTACACATTATGTTCATAACACCTACAAGTCCACTAATCACTTTCTTGGGTCAGCTTCAGCTTCAGTTCGTCTTCACCCGCTGTTACTCTCCAAATTCTGTCAAGCGCCTTCTTCACTCGGGAATGGTGAATCCAGGCTTTCTGTGCCTTGACCTTGATCGCAGCGAAGGTCGTGAGGAGCACTTGCAACGGTCCCCTCCACTGCGCTTCTAGGGTCTTCCCTGCAAAAGACTTAACATACACATAATCTCCACGTTGTACATGATGTACTGGCCAATCAATTCCCGTCTTTCTTTCTTCCTTTCTTCCTTTCTTCCTTCCTTCCTTCCTTCCTTCCTTCCTTCCTTCCTTCCTTCCTTCCTTCCTCCGTCCCTCCCTCCCTCCGTCCCTCCCTCCCTCCCTCCCTCCCTCCCTCCCTCCCTCCCTCCCTCCCTCCCTCCCTCCCTCCCTCCCTCCCTCCCTCCCTCCCTCCCCTCCCTCCCTCCCTCCCTCCCTCCTTCCTTTCTTCCTTCCTTCCTTCCGCACCCTTCCTTCTCCAATACCTACTTACCTGTGCCGGCCCGGGGGTGCTCTCCGCCCCACTCCAATTTTGGAGGGCCGACTCCGCCTCCGTCCCCCTCCCTTTGGGAGCCATGCCGCCGCGGGTACCCAAGAGCGGCAGCGGCGACAAGCGCCGCACCACTCCCACCCAAGCAGCCACCCCCACACCCCAATCCCGGCGCCCCAGGCTCGCGGCGCTGAGGGCCAGGGCCGCTCCCGGGGCTCCAGCGCTGCGGGGCCGAGCCCGCCGAGCTCCGCTGCTCTCCGCCCGCTCCGCTGCTCTCCACCACCGCCGCTCTCCGCCCGCTGCCCACTCCGCACTCACCCCACCGCCCCGCGCCTCCCTTTATATAGGCGCCATGAGCCACGCCCCCTCAGCCACAGCCAATGGCAGTCGAGTGACACCACAATGCAGGCGCCCAAGCCAACCTTCCAAGCCATTGTGACGAATCGCTGACAGAGGGGGCGGGGTCAGAACGTGACCGAGCCATCTGATTGGTCGAGAGGCGGAGGGTTCGATGATGGGTGGGGACTGCGCGTGCCTCGGGCGCGGGGCGGGGCCGCAGGGGGCGGGGCCGGTGGGGGTGTCATTCTCACCTGTGGACCCTTCCTTCAAAGAGCAGACAAAATATCTTCTTGGCTGGAAACAGACAATCAAAAAGAGACATTGAGAAGAAATTGCTTTGACTTTTCATCCCCTTGCTATCCCATTGTATAAAAAGGATAACATTATTCAGGAAATGCAAATAATAAACATCAGAGCTCAGACATAGGCCTGTGGTACTCAGGCGCCTCGTTATTCCATTTTGAAGTCAATGCCAATTAACTGTCTACATTTGCTTTGGGTTCTTGAGCTCCAGCTCTGTTTTTCTTCAATTCCAATTTTCATGGTACTTAGAAAAACGCGTATTATCCTGACTTCTACTGAAACTGCTCAGCTCAGAATTAGGATCTGGCATGTACTGCTAGCTGACATCTCATGAGAACTCACTCGGCTGTGGGGCTCCCTTTGCCCTTAGCTTTCGGGGGGCAGGACATTCTCCATCCTCCTCTCTTTTGGGGTGGCCAGTGGCTTCTCCATCCTCATCTTGCCTTTGTGCTTGCCAGGAGCTCTTCATCCTCCTCTCCCCTATGCAGACACCTTAGGGCTCTCCATTACCCTTGCCCCTGTGGGGCTCAGGGGACCTCTGTCCTCTCTCCCTTTTTGGGAGGCCGGGGCTCTCTGTCCTCCTCTCCCACGGCAAGGACCAGGGTTTTGCAATTTGTTTGCATTTTTGTCACAAGTGACTCCTTGGGAGAGCAAATATCAGTCAAAGCATTTTATGTGTTGTTAGGTTGAATTTCTGCCCACTTTATTTTGTCTGCACCCCAGCGGGTGCTCGAGGGGTCTCCGTCCCTCTCGCCCCGGGGATGCTTGGGAAGGGCTTGGGGGGGATGTCCCCTTCCCTCTCACACCACACCATGATGATCGTCAGCTTCTCCACTCTCCTCACCTTTGCCGGGCCAAAGGGGGTCTCCGTCCCTCTCCAATTGGGGGGCCAGCCCGGGCTCCATCCCCCTCCTATGTAGGGACAGAGCGCAGCACACCCCTCACAGAACACCTTTCCTTCTATGCCAGCTTTTCCTTCATCGGTTCCACGGAGTCTGTTGCTGTGCAACACTTTCCCCCTGCCGGTCCCCGGGCCATTCATGCTCCTTAACCATCTCCACTTTGCCTGTTTCTCTGAGTGCATTATTAAAATGCTGATATGGATCTAATATCCATATCCACCGAGACGGACAAAGACTCTCTAACTTGTTACGGTTGGAAAGTGTATATTTATTTCAGCGCCGGAGAGCTCCAGGGATAGCTCCCAAACGTACAGCTCCAAAGTAACAATGCAACACAGAACTTACTTATCTACAACAAAAATGCATATTTAAAATACAGATACATATACATAGCATAAGCGCCTCCCATTCCCCGCTTTGCATGGAAATTAGCAAAAAGTCATTATGCATGCGCAGTTCCTGCAATGGAATTGGGTCGGTGGTCTTTATTTGAGTCTGAGGGCTGCTTTTGAAGAACTAATATGAGTCTTCCTCGGTGTGACCTTCTTACTTCATTGCTTTTTGACAATACATTTGACCCTGGAAAACTCCCAATGCTCTCTTCTATTGCTTCTGAGTAGGTTGCATCTGGGCAAGATTGCGAACTGTCTAGGCTCTCCTATGAACCTCTGTTCTTAGGATTATTACTTGTCTATTCTAGTTGATTTTAACAGAACTAACTTTTATCTAAAATCTCTACATTTCAGTGCCTAAAAGAAAACCCTATGTTTCATTCCCCACTTCTCTTTTGCCATGAGTCAATTCTTTTACTCCATTTGGAGACTCCTCCTCATCTATCCATGCTGTATGGCTATCGTCCCTTAAGACTAGGCCATACGCTTTGGAGAGCCATGTTAAAGCGGCCATTTTTCGCAAAATCCTCCAATTTCAAACAAGCATCACAACGCATAGGGTGAAACTAATACCTGCTAAAGAAAATAATACAACAATAGGATGAATCAAGGCATTTAGTACACCAGTTGCTGTTGGACACCATCCAAAGAGCACATCCCACCAATGATGAGACAAGTGTCCTTCAAATTGCTTGAAAACAGTTTGAATTGTTTCCACGTGTCAAGCTCATTCCTATGGGCACTGGCAAGATTTCCTGCACGGTAGTCAGGCTCGCCTTTACATACTGCTGTGATATTACAGGTGCCTGATAGGAAAAGTCACATCCTTCAACTTTTGTGGAGTTGCAAATGCATAAATTGAATTGAGTCTCATTTACAACCAGCTTGTCTACCATTATGGTGGGACATGCTGTCCTGAGACAGACACAACCTTGTCCAGCACACACCAGCCGAGTCGTTTGCTTGACCGAATGCACTTCAAAGTGACAAATGCTTTGATCTGGATCTAAGCAAGTATCTTTGTCTTCTTCTGGGATTCCTTCACAGATGTATCCTAACTGCTCTTTCATTGAGCAAGACTCTAGGTTGATGCTTTGCCATTGTCCTTTATTCTCTTGTGCCCATGTTCTATGTTTAGAGGGCTATAGTACAGTTCCTTGATGATTTAATCCTAGAGGAATTATTGGATAGATCAGGCTAACTGACGCATTATGAATAGTCAGGACAAAGGCTGTGACTATATTTGTCACGGGCTCATATGTAAAATTGACTAAAACCCACCAAGACTGAAGTTCTTTTTCAATTTCAGAGGCATTGTCCCAAACAATTTTATCAATTTCAACGGGGAAGATCCCTACTTCACCTTCTCCCATAACTGAAGCAGCTACAGATTACACCCATAGTTGTGCTCGAGCGCAGCCAAGGGCTAAGGAAATATTTTTGCTGGCTACACCGAGAGCATTGATCATTACTTCATGGTCCAGTTCTTCCGTGCTCTCCCACTCTGGCAATACTTTGGACAATTTCCAATGATCATTACCTAAAGCCAGCAAGGAAGATTGCAATGGCTGCTGTAATTTAACTAAGTCACTCCCCACTGTGGCCAATTTGTTCATTAATACTTCTGAATCAATTGCATTTACGACTCCCAATCCTGTCCCCAACACTCCTGTAAGGTCCCTTTTAGTTTTGAAGTTATAAGGTATACGGTGTCAGAGCCAATTGCTCCAGTCTGTAGAGGGATTTTTGAGAAAGGGGGCACACTCTGGCCCCATGGCAGATACCTTTACTTGCATCCCCATTCTACTCTTTCTAAGGACCATTCCAGGTTAGTTTACAGCTTTTGAAGTCCAGTTTTCTTCATAGCATATGGCCCAATTTTCAGAACTCTGGCAACTAGGGACTGCCTCTTTTTGGATGCCTGAATCGTGCTCTTGACTTTTCTTGCTGCTGCTCTGCTTACTTCACCTTGATTTTTATAGGGCTCTGTAAAAATTTGGGTGAGCTTAAAGTCAATGAAATATGCTCTTTTTGCACACCCCTCTATTTTAAATCTGAACTCAGGGCACGTACTCAAGCATTTGTCACAACATTCAGGGCCAAGTCAGATGACTTCCATGGGTGTTTGAGAAGTCTCACAGAACCCATCCTGCACAAAAGCATATTCACAACCTACAATATTTTACCCTTCTCATACACGTGCATTTGTAACTCTGAGCATCTTGTTCACAGCCTTTCGGGAGTGTGGATCATATGCCTTCCCTTGGCATCCGTATACTCCTCTTGCATTGGACCTGAGTGCTGCTGCCTCGATTCCTGTCACAATTATGACAAGGACTACTAAAATTCTCACTTTACACATTATGTTCATAACACCTACAAGTCCACTAATCACTTTCTTGGGTCAGCTTCAGCTTCAGTTCGTCTTCACCCGCTGTTACTCTCCAAATTCTGTCAAGCGCCTTCTTCACTCGGGAATGGTGAATCCAGGCTTTCTGTGCCTTGACCTTGATCGCAGCGAAGGTCGTGAGGAGCACTTGCAACGGTCCCCTCCACTGCGCTTCTAGGGTCTTCCCTGCAAAAGACTTAACATACACATAATCTCCACGTTGTACATGATGTACTGGCCAATCAATTCCCGTCTTTCTTTCTTTCTTTCTTTCTTTCTTTCTTTCTTTCTTCCTTTCTTCCTTTCTTCCTTTCTTCCTTCCTTCCTTCCTTCCTTCCTTCCTTCCTTCCTTCCTTCCTTCCTTCCTTCCTTCCTTCCTTCCTTCCTTCCTTCCTTCCTTCCTTCCTTCCTTCCTTCCTCCGTCCCTCCCTCCCTCCGTCCCTCCCTCCCTCCCTCCCTCCCTCCCTCCCTCCCTCCCTCCCTCCCTCCCCCCCTCCCTCCCTCCCTCCCTCCCTCCCTTCCCTCCCTCCCTCCCTCCCTCCCTCCTTCCTTTCTTCCTTCCTTCCTTCCGCACCCTTCCTTCTCCAATACCTACTTACCTGTGCCGGCCCGGGGGTGCTCTCCGCCCCACTCCAATTTTGGAGGGCCGACTCCGCCTCCGTCCCCCTCCCTTTGGGAGCCATGCCGCCGCGGGTACCCAAGAGCGGCAGCGGCGACAAGCGCCGCACCACTCCCACCCAAGCAGCCACCCCCACACCCCAATCCCGGCGCCCCAGGCTCGCGGCGCTGAGGGCCAGGGCCGCTCCCGGGGCTCCAGCGCTGCGGGGCCGAGCCCGCCGAGCTCCGCTGCTCTCCGCCCGCTCCGCTGCTCTCCACCACCGCCGCTCTCCGCCCGCTGCCCACTCCGCACTCACCCCACCGCCCCGCGCCTCCCTTTATATAGGCGCCATGAGCCACGCCCCCTCAGCCACAGCCAATGGCAGTCGAGTGACACCACAATGCAGGCGCCCAAGCCAACCTTCCAAGCCATTGTGACGAATCGCTGACAGAGGGGGCGGGGTCAGAACGTGACCGAGCCATCTGATTGGTCGAGAGGCGGAGGGTTCGATGATGGGTGGGGACTGCGCGTGCCTCGGGCGCGGGGCGGGGCCGCAGGGGGCGGGGCCGGTGGGGGTGTCATTCTCACCTGTGGACCCTTCCTTCAAAGAGCAGACAAAATATCTTCTTGGCTGGAAACAGACAATCAAAAAGAGACATTGAGAAGAAATTGCTTTGACTTTTCATCCCCTTGCTATCCCATTGTATAAAAAGGATAACATTATTCAGGAAATGCAAATAATAAACATCAGAGCTCAGACATAGGCCTGTGGTACTCAGGCGCCTCGTTATTCCATTTTGAAGTCAATGCCAATTAACTGTCTACATTTGCTTTGGGTTCTTGAGCTCCAGCTCTGTTTTTCTTCAATTCCAATTTTCATGGTACTTAGAAAAACGCGTATTATCCTGACTTCTACTGAAACTGCTCAGCTCAGAATTAGGATCTGGCATGTACTGCTAGCTGACATCTCATGAGAACTCACTCGGCTGTGGGGCTCCCTTTGCCCTTAGCTTTCGGGGGGCAGGACATTCTCCATCCTCCTCTCTTTTGGGGTGGCCAGTGGCTTCTCCATCCTCATCTTGCCTTTGTGCTTGCCAGGAGCTCTTCATCCTCCTCTCCCCTATGCAGACACCTTAGGGCTCTCCATTACCCTTGCCCCTGTGGGGCTCAGGGGACCTCTGTCCTCTCTCCCTTTTTGGGAGGCCGGGGCTCTCTGTCCTCCTCTCCCACGGCAAGGACCAGGGTTTTGCAATTTGTTTGCATTTTTGTCACAAGTGACTCCTTGGGAGAGCAAATATCAGTCAAAGCATTTTATGTGTTGTTAGGTTGAATTTCTGCCCACTTTATTTTGTCTGCACCCCAGCGGGTGCTCGAGGGGTCTCCGTCCCTCTCGCCCCGGGGATGCTTGGGAAGGGCTTGGGGGGGATGTCCCCTTCCCTCTCACACCACACCATGATGATCGTCAGCTTCTCCACTCTCCTCACCTTTGCCGGGCCAAAGGGGGTCTCCGTCCCTCTCCAATTGGGGGGCCAGCCCGGGCTCCATCCCCCTCCTATGTAGGGACAGAGCGCAGCACACCCCTCACAGAACACCTTTCCTTCTATGCCAGCTTTTCCTTCATCGGTTCCACGGAGTCTGTTGCTGTGCAACACTTTCCCCCTGCCGGTCCCCGGGCCATTCATGCTCCTTAACCATCTCCACTTTGCCTGTTTCTCTGAGTGCATTATTAAAATGCTGATATAGATCTAATATCCATATCCACCGAGACGGACAAAGACTCTCTAACTTGTTACGGTTGGAAAGTGTATATTTATTTCAGCGCCGGAGAGCTCCAGGGATAGCTCCCAAACGTACAGCTCCAAAGTAACAATGCAACACAGAACTTACTTATCTACAACAAAAATGCATATTTAAAATACAGATACATATACATAGCATAAGCGCCTCCCATTCCCCGCTTTGCATGGAAATTAGCAAAAAGTCATTATGCATGCGCAGTTCCTGCAATGGAATTGGGTCGGTGGTCTTTATTTGAGTCTGAGGGCTGCTTTTGAAGAACTAATATGAGTCTTCCTCGGTGTGACCTTCTTACTTCATTGCTTTTTGACAATACATTTGACCCTGGAAAACTCCCAATGCTCTCTTCTATTGCTTCTGAGTAGGTTGCATCTGGGCAAGATTGCGAACTGTCTAGGCTCTCCTATGAACCTCTGTTCTTAGGATTATTACTTGTCTATTCTAGTTGATTTTAACAGAACTAACTTTTATCTAAAATCTCTACATTTCAGTGCCTAAAAGAAAACCCTATGTTTCATTCCCCACTTCTCTTTTGCCATGAGTCAATTCTTTTACTCCATTTGGAGACTCCTCCTCATCTATCCATGCTGTATGGCTATCGTCCCTTAAGACTAGGCCATACGCTTTGGAGAGCCATGTTAAAGCGGCCATTTTTCGCAAAATCCTCCAATTCCAAACAAGCATCACAACGCATAGGGTGAAACTAATACCTGCTAAAGAAAATAATACAACAATAGGATGAATCAAGGCATTTAGTACACCAGTTGCTGTTGGACACCATCCAAAGAGCACATCCCACCAATGATGAGACAAGTGTCCTTCAAATTGCTTGAAAACAGTTTGAATTGTTTCCACGTGTCAAGCTCATTCCTATGGGCACTGGCAAGATTTCCTGCATGGTAGTCAGGCTCGCCTTTACATACTGCTGTGATATTACAGGTGCCTGATAGGAAAAGTCACATCCTTCAACTTTTGTGGAGTTGCAAATGCATAAATTGAATTGAGTCTCATTTACAACCAGCTTGTCTACCATTATGGTGGGACATGCTGTCCTGAGACAGACACAACCTTGTCCAGCACACACCAGCCGAGTCGTTTGCTTGACCGAATGCACTTCAAAGTGACAAATGCTTTGATCTGGATCTAAGCAAGTATCTTTGTCTTCTTCTGGGATTCCTTCACAGATGTATCCTAACTGCTCTTTCATTGAGCAAGACTCTAGGTTGATGCTTTGCCATTGTCCTTTATTCTCTTGTGCCCATGTTCTATGTTTAGAGGGCTATAGTACAGTTCCTTGATGATTTAATCCTAGAGGAATTATTGGATAGATCAGGCTAACTGACGCATTATGAATAGTCAGGACAAAGGCTGTGACTATATTTGTCACGGGCTCATATGTAAAATTGACTAAAACCCACCAAGACTGAAGTTCTTTTTCAATTTCAGAGGCATTGTCCCAAACAATTTTATCCATTTCAACGGGGAAGATCCCTACTTCACCTTCTCCCATAACTGAAGCAGCTACAGATTACACCCATAGTTGTGCTCAAGCGCAGCCAAGGGCTAAGGAAATATTTTTGCTGGCTACACCGAGAGCATTGATCATTACTTCATGGTCCAGTTCTTCCGTGCTCTCCCACTCTGGCAATACTTTGGACAATTTCCAATGATCATTACCTAAAGCCAGCAAGGAAGATTGCAATGGCTGCTGTAATTTAACTAAGTCACTCCCCACTGTGGCCAATTTGTTCATTAATACTTCTGAATCAATTGCATTTACGACTCCCAATCCTGTCCCCAACACTCCTGTAAGGTCCCTTTTAGTTTTGAAGTTATAAGGTATACGGTGTCAGAGCCAATTGCTCCAGTCTGTAGAGGGATTTTTGAGAAAGGGGGCACACTCTGGCCCCATGGCAGATACCTTTACTTGCATCCCCATTCTACTCTTTCTAAGGACCATTCCAGGTTAGTTTACAGCTTTTGAAGTCCAGTTTTCTTCATAGCATATGGCCCAATTTTCAGAACTCTGGCAACTAGGGACTGCCTCTTTTTGGATGCCTGAATCGTGCTCTTGACTTTTCTTGCTGCTGCTCTGCTTACTTCACCTTGATTTTTATAGGGCTCTGTAAAAATTTGGGTGAGCTTAAAGTCAATGAAATATGCTCTTTTTGCACACCCCTCTATTTTAAATCTGAACTCAGGGCACGTACTCAAGCATTTGTCACAACATTCAGGGCCAAGTCAGATGACTTCCATGGGTGTTTGAGAAGTCTCACAGAACCCATCCTGCACAAAAGCATATTCACAACCTACAATATTTTACCCTTCTCATACATGTGCATTTGTAACTCTGAGCATCTTGTTCACAGCCTTTCGGGAGTGTGGATCATATGCCTTCCCTTGGCATCCGTATACTCCTCTTGCATTGGACCTGAGTGCTGCTGCCTTGATTCCTGTCACAATTATGACAAGGACTACTAAAATTCTCACTTTACACATTATGTTCATAACACCTACAAGTCCACTAATCACTTTCTTGGGTCAGCTTCAGCTTCAGTTCGTCTTCACCCGCTGTTACTCTCCAAATTCTGTCAAGCGCCTTCTTCACTCGGGAATGGTGAATCCAGGCTTTCTGTGCCTTGACCTTGATCGCAGCGAAGGTCGTGAGGAGCACTTGCAACGGTCCCCTCCACTGCGCTTCTAGGGTCTTCCCTGCAAAAGACTTAACATACACATAATCTCCACGTTGTACATCATGTACTGGCCCATCAATTCCCGTCTTTCTTTCTTTCTTTCTTTCTTTCTTTCTTTCTTTCTTTCTTTCTTTCTTTTCTTTCTTTCTTTCTTTCTTTCTCTTTCTTTCTTTCTTTCTTTCTTTCTTTCTTTCTTTCTTTCTTCTTTCTTTCTTTCTTTCTTTCTTTCGTCCTTTCTTCCTTCCTTCCTTCCTTCCTTCCTTCCTTCCTTCCTTCCTTCCTTCCTTCCTTCCTTCCTTCCTTCCTTCCTTCCTTCCTTTCTCCGTCCCTCCCTCCCTCCCTCCCTCCCTCCCTCCCTCCCTCCCTCCCTCCCTCCCTCCCTCCCTCCCTCCCTCCCTCCCTCCCCTCCCTCCCTCCTCCCTCCCTCCCTCCCTCCCTCCCTCCCTTCCCTCCCTCCCTCCCTCCTTCCTTTCTTCCTTCCTTCCTTCCGCACCCTTCCTTCTCCAATACCTACTTACCTGTGCCGGCCCGGGGGTGCTCTCCGCCCCACTCCAATTTTGGAGGGCCGGCTCCGCCTCCGTCCCCCTCCCTTTGGGAGCCATGCCGCCGCGGGTACCCAAGAGCGGCAGCGGCGACAAGCGCCGCACCACTCCCACCCAAGCAGCCACCCCCACACCCCAATCCCGGCGCCCCAGGCTCGCGGCGCTGAGGGCCAGGGCCGCTCCCGGGGCTCCAGCGCTGCGGGGCCGAGCCCGCCGAGCTCCGCTGCTCTCCGCCCGCTCCGCTGCTCTCCACCACCGCCGCTCTCCGCCCGCCGCCCACTCCGCACTCACCCCACCGCCCCGCGCCTCCCTTTATATAGGCGCCATGAGCCACGCCCCCTCAGCCACAGCCAATGGCAGTCGAGTGACACCACAATGCAGGCGCCCAAGCCAACCTTCCAAGCCATTGTGACGAATCGCTGACAGAGGGGGCGGGGTCAGAACGTGACCGAGCCATCTGATTGGTCGAGAGGCGGAGGGTTCGATGATGGGTGGGGACTGCGCGTGCCTCGGGCGCGGGGCGGGGCCGCAGGGGGCGGGGCCGGTGGGGGTGTCATTCTCACCTGTGGACCCTTCCTTCAAAGAGCAGACAAAATATCTTCTTGGCTGGAAACAGACAATCAAAAAGAGACATTGAGAAGAAATTGCTTTGACTTTTCATCCCCTTGCTATCCCATTGTATAAAAAGGATAACATTATTCAGGAAATGCAAATAATAAACATCAGAGCTCAGACATAGGCCTGTGGTACTCAGGCGCCTCGTTATTCCATTTTGAAGTCAATGCCAATTAACTGTCTACATTTGCTTTGGGTTCTTGAGCTCCAGCTCTGTTTTTCTTCAATTCCAATTTTCATGGTACTTAGAAAAACGCGTATTATCCTGACTTCTACTGAAACTGCTCAGCTCAGAATTAGGATCTGGCATGTACTGCTAGCTGACATCTCATGAGAACTCACTCGGCTGTGGGGCTCCCTTTGCCCTTAGCTTTCGGGGGGCAGGACATTCTCCATCCTCCTCTCTTTTGGGGTGGCCAGTGGCTTCTCCATCCTCATCTTGCCTTTGTGCTTGCCAGGAGCTCTTCATCCTCCTCTCCCCTATGCAGACACCTTAGGGCTCTCCATTACCCTTGCCCCTGTGGGGCTCAGGGGACCTCTGTCCTCTCTCCCCTTTTTGGGAGGCCGGGGCTCTCTGTCCTCCTCTCCCACGGCAAGGACCAGGGTTTTGCAATTTGTTTGCATTTTTGTCACAAGTGACTCCTTGGGAGAGCAAATATCAGTCAAAGCATTTTAGGTGTTGTTAGGTTGAATTTCTGCCCATTTTATTTTGTCTGCACCCCAGCGGGTGCTCGAGGGGTCTCCGTCCCTCTCGCCCCGGGGATGCTTGGGAAGGGCTTGGGGGGGATGTCCCCTTCCCTCTCACACCACACCATGATGATCGTCAGCTTCTCCACTCTCCTCACCTTTGCCGGGCCAAAGGGGGTCTCCGTCCCTCTCCAATTGGGGGGGCCAGCCCGGGCTCCATCCCCCTCCTATGTAGGGACAGAGCGCAGCACACCCCTCACAGAACACCTTTCCTTCTATGCCAGCTTTTCCTTCATCGGTTCCACGGAGTCTGTTGCTGTGCAACACTTTCCCCCTGCCGGTCCCCGGGCCATTCATGCTCCTTAACCATCTCCACTTTGCCTGTTTCTCTGAGTGCATTATTAAAATGCTGATATAGATCTAATATCCATATCCACCGAGACGGACAAAGACTCTCTAACTTGTTACGGTTGGAAAGTGTATATTTATTTCAGCGCCGGAGAGCTCCAGGGATAGCTCCCAAACGTACAGCTCCAAAGTAACAATGCAACACAGAACTTACTTATCTACAACAAAAATGCATATTTAAAATACAGATACATATACATAGCATAAGCGCCTCCCATTCCCCGCTTTGCATGGAAATTAGCAAAAAGTCATTATGCATGCGCAGTTCCTGCAATGGAATTGGGTCGGTGGTCTTTATTTGAGTCTGAGGGCTGCTTTTGAAGAACTAATATGAGTCTTCCTCGGTGTGACCTTCTTACTTCATTGCTTTTTGACAATACATTTGACCCTGGAAAACTCCCAATGCTCTCTTCTATTGCTTCTGAGTAGGTTGCATCTGGGCAAGATTGCGAACTGTCTAGGCTCTCCTATGAACCTCTGTTCTTAGGATTATTACTTGTCTATTCTAGTTGATTTTAACAGAACTAACTTTTATCTAAAATCTCTACATTTCAGTGCCTAAAAGAAAACCCTATGTTTCATTCCCCACTTCTCTTTTGCCATGAGTCAATTCTTTTACTCCATTTGGAGACTCCTCCTCATCTATCCATGCTGTATGGCTATCGTCCCTTAAGACTAGGCCATACGCTTTGGAGAGCCATGTTAAAGCGGCCATTTTTCGCAAAATCCTCCAATTCCAAACAAGCATCACAACGCATAGGGTGAAACTAATACCTGCTAAAGAAAATAATACAACAATAGGATGAATCAAGGCATTTAGTACACCAGTTGCTGTTGGACACCATCCAAAGAGCACATCCCACCAATGATGAGACAAGTGTCCTTCAAATTGCTTGAAAACAGTTTGAATTGTTTCCACGTGTCAAGCTCATTCCTATGGGCACTGGCAAGATTTCCTGCACGGTAGTCAGGCTCGCCTTTACATACTGCTGTGATATTACAGGTGCCTGATAGGAAAAGTCACATCCTTCAACTTTTGTGGAGTTGCAAATGCATAAATTGAATTGAGTCTCATTTACAACCAGCTTGTCTACCATTATGGTGGGACATGCTGTCCTGAGACAGACACAACCTTGTCCAGCACACACCAGCCGAGTCGTTTGCTTGACCGAATGCACTTCAAAGTGACAAATGCTTTGATCTGGATCTAAGCAAGTATCTTTGTCTTCTTCTGGGATTCCTTCACAGATGTATCCTAACTGCTCTTTCATTGAGCAAGACTCTAGGTTGATGCTTTGCCATTGTCCTTTATTCTCTTGTGCCCATGTTCTATGTTTAGAGGGCTATAGTACAGTTCCTTGATGATTTAATCCTAGAGGAATTATTGGATAGATCAGGCTAACTGACGCATTATGAATAGTCAGGACAAAGGCTGTGACTATATTTGTCACGGGCTCATATGTAAAATTGACTAAAACCCACCAAGACTGAAGTTCTTTTTCAATTTCAGAGGCATTGTCCCAAACAATTTTATCAATTTCAACGGGGAAGATCCCTACTTCACCTTCTCCCATAACTGAAGCAGCTACAGATTACACCCATAGTTGTGCTCGAGCGCAGCCAAGGGCTAAGGAAATATTTTTGCTGGCTACACCGAGAGCATTGATCATTACTTCATGGTCCAGTTCTTCCGTGCTCTCCCACTCTGGCAATACTTTGGACAATTTCCAATGATCATTACCTAAAGCCAGCAAGGAAGATTGCAATGGCTGCTGTAATTTAACTAAGTCACTCCCCACTGTGGCCAATTTGTTCATTAATACTTCTGAATCAATTGCATTTACGACTCCCAATCCTGTCCCCAACACTCCTGTAAGGTCCCTTTTAGTTTTGAAGTTATAAGGTATACGGTGTCAGAGCCAATTGCTCCAGTCTGTAGAGGGATTTTTGAGAAAGGGGGCACACTCTGGCCCCATGGCAGATACCTTTACTTGCATCCCCATTCTACTCTTTCTAAGGACCATTCCAGGTTAGTTTACAGCTTTTGAAGTCCAGTTTTCTTCATAGCATATGGCCCAATTTTCAGAACTCTGGCAACTAGGGACTGCCTCTTTTTGGATGCCTGAATCGTGCTCTTGACTTTTCTTGCTGCTGCTCTGCTTACTTCACCTTGATTTTTATAGGGCTCTGTAAAAATTTGGGTGAGCTTAAAGTCAATGAAATATGCTCTTTTTGCACACCCCTCTATTTTAAATCTGAACTCAGGGCACGTACTCAAGCATTTGTCACAACATTCAGGGCCAAGTCAGATGACTTCCATGGGTGTTTGAGAAGTCTCACAGAACTCATCCTGCACAAAAGCATATTCACAACCTAGAATATTTTACCCTTCTCATACACGTGCATTTGTAACTCTGAGCATCTTGTTCACAGCCTTTCGGGAGTGTGGATCATATGCCTTCCCTTGGCATCCGTATACTCCTCTTGCATTGGACCTGAGTGCTGCTGCCTTGATTCCTGTCACAATTATGACAAGGACTACTAAAATTCTCACTTTACACATTATGTTCATAACACCTACAAGTCCACTAATCACTTTCTTGGGTCAGCTTCAGCTTCAGTTCGTCTTCACCCGCTGTTACTCTCCAAATTCTGTCAAGCGCCTTCTTCACTCGGGAATGGTGAATCCAGGCTTTCTGTGCCTTGACCTTGATCGCAGCGAAGGTCGTGAGGAGCACTTGCAACGGTCCCCTCCACTGCGCTTCTAGGGTCTTCCCTGCAAAAGACTTAACATACACATAATCTCCACGTTGTACATCATGTACTGGCCCATCAATTCCCGTCTTTCTTTCTTTCTTTCTTTCTTTCTTTCTTTCTTTCTTTCTTTCTTTCTTTCTTTCTTTCGTCCTTTCGTCCTTTCTTCCTTCCTTCCTTCCTTCCTTCCTTCCTTCCTTCTTTCCGCACCCTTCCTTCCTTCCTTCCTTCCTTCCTTCCTTCCTTCCTTCCTTCCTTCCTTCCTTCTTTCCGCACCCTTCCTTCCTTCCTTCCTTCCTTCCTTCCTTCCTTCCTTCCTTCCTTCCTTCCTTCCTTCCTTCCTTCCTTCCTTCCTTCCTTCCTTCCTTCCTTCCTTCCTTCCTTTCTCCGTCCCTCCCTCCCTCCCTCCCTCCCTCCCTCCCTCCCTCCCTCCCTCCCTCCCTCCCTCCCTCCCTCCCTCCCTCCCTCCCTCCCTCCTCCCTCCCTCCCTTCCCTCCCTCCCTCCCTCCCTCCCTCCTTCCTTTCTTCCTTCCTTCCTTCCGCACCCTTCCTTCTCCAATACCTACTTACCTGTGCCGGCCCGGGGGTGCTCTCCGCCCCACTCCAATTTTGGAGGGCCGGCTCCGCCTCCGTCCCCCTCCCTTTGGGAGCCATGCCGCCGCGGGTACCCAAGAGCGGCAGCGGCGACAAGCGCCGCACCACTCCCACCCAAGCAGCCACCCCCACACCCCAATCCCGGCGCCCCAGGCTCGCGGCGCTGAGGGCCAGGGCCGCTCCCGGGGCTCCAGCGCTGCGGGGCCGAGCCCGCCGAGCTCCGCTGCTCTCCGCCCGCTCCGCTGCTCTCCACCACCGCCGCTCTCCGCCCGCCGCCCACTCCGCACTCACCCCACCGCCCCGCGCCTCCCTTTATATAGGCGCCATGAGCCACGCCCCCTCAGCCACAGCCAATGGCAGTCGAGTGACACCACAATGCAGGCGCCCAAGCCAACCTTCCAAGCCATTGTGACGAATCGTGGGTCAGAACGTGACCGAGCCATCTGATTGGTCGAGAGGCGGAGGGTTCGATGATGGGTGGGGACTGCGCGTGCCTCGGGCGCGGGGCGGGGCCGCAGGGGGCGGGGCCGGTGGGGGTGTCATTCTCACCTGTGGACCCTTCCTTCAAAGAGCAGACAAAATATCTTCTTGGCTGGAAACAGACAATCAAAAAGAGACATTGAGAAGAAATTGCTTTGACTTTTCATCCCCTTGCTATCCCATTGTATAAAAAGGATAACATTATTCAGGAAATGCAAATAATAAACATCAGAGCTCAGACATAGGCCTGTGGTACTCAGGCGCCTCGTTATTCCATTTTGAAGTCAATGCCAATTAACTGTCTACATTTGCTTTGGGTTCTTGAGCTCCAGCTCTGTTTTTCTTCAATTCCAATTTTCATGGTACTTAGAAAAACGCGTATTATCCTGACTTCTACTGAAACTGCTCAGCTCAGAATTAGGATCTGGCATGTACTGCTAGCTGACATCTCATGAGAACTCACTCGGCTGTGGGGCTCCCTTTGCCCTTAGCTTTCGGGGGGCAGGACATTCTCCATCCTCCTCTCTTTTGGGGTGGCCAGTGGCTTCTCCATCCTCATCTTGCCTTTGTGCTTGCCAGGAGCTCTTCATCCTCCTCTCCCCTATGCAGACACCTTAGGGCTCTCCATTACCCTTGCCCCTGTGGGGCTCAGGGGACCTCTGTCCTCTCTCCCTTTTTGGGAGGCGGGGCTCTCTGTCCTCCTCTCCCACGGCAAGGACCAGGGTTTTGCAATTTGTTTGCATTTTTGTCACAAGTGACTCCTTGGGAGAGCAAATATCAGTCAAAGCATTTTATGTGTTGTTAGGTTGAATTTCTGCCCATTTTATTTTGTCTGCACCCCAGCGGGTGCTCGAGGGGTCTCCGTCCCTCTCGCCCCGGGGATGCTTGGGAAGGGCTTGGGGGGATGTCCCCTTCCCTCTCACACCACACCATGATGATCGTCAGCTTCTCCACTCTCCTCACCTTTGCCGGGCCAAAGGGGGTCTCCGTCCCTCTCCAATTGGGGGGGCCAGCCCGGGCTCCATCCCCCTCCTATGTAGGGACAGAGCGCAGCACACCCCTCACAGAACACCTTTCCTTCTATGCCAGCTTTTCCTTCATCGGTTCCACGGAGTCTGTTGCTGTGCAACACTTTCCCCCTGCCGGTCCCCGGGCCATTCATGCTCCTTAACCATCTCCACTTTGCCTGTTTCTCTGAGTGCATTATTAAAATGCTGATATAGATCTAATATCCATATCCACCGAGACGGACAAAGACTCTCTAACTTGTTACGGTTGGAAAGTGTATATTTATTTCAGCGCCGGAGAGCTCCAGGGATAGCTCCCAAACGTACAGCTCCAAAGTAACAATGCAACACAGAACTTACTTATCTACAACAAAAATGCATATTTTAAAATACAGATACATATACATAGCATAAGCGCCTCCCATTCCCCGCTTTGCATGGAAATTAGCAAAAAGTCATTATGCATGCGCAGTTCCTGCAATGGAATTGGGTCGGTGGTCTTTATTTGAGTCTGAGGGCTGCTTTTGAAGAACTAATATGAGTCTTCCTCGGTGTGACCTTCTTACTTCATTGCTTTTTGACAATACATTTGACCCTGGAAAACTCCCAATGCTCTCTTCTATTGCTTCTGAGTAGGTTGCATCTGGGCAAGATTGCGAACTGTCTAGGCTCTCCTATGAACCTCTGTTCTTAGGATTATTACTTGTCTATTCTAGTTGATTTTAACAGAACTAACTTTTATCTAAAATCTCTACATTTCAGTGCCTAAAAGAAAACCCTATGTTTCATTCCCCACTTCTCTTTTGCCATGAGTCAATTCTTTTACTCCATTTGGAGACTCCTCCTCATCTATCCATGCTGTATGGCTATCGTCCCTTAAGACTAGGCCATACGCTTTGGAGAGCCATGTTAAAGCGGCCATTTTTCGCAAAATCCTCCAATTCCAAACAAGCATTACAACGCATAGGGTGAAACTAATACCTGCTAAAGAAAATAATACAACAATAGGATGAATCAAGGCATTTTAGTACACCAGTTGCTGTTGGACACCATCCAAAGAGCACATCCCACCAATGATGAGACAAGTGTCCTTCAAATTGCTTGAAAACAGTTTGAATTGTTTCCACGTGTCAAGCTCATTCCTATGGGCACTGGCAAGATTTCCTGCACGGTAGTCAGGCTCGCCTTTACATACTGCTGTGATATTACAGGTGCCTGATAGGAAAAGTCACATCCTTCAACTTTTGTGGAGTTGCAAATGCATAAATTGAATTGAGTCTCATTTACAACCAGCTTGTCTACCATTATGGTGGGACATGCTGTCCTGAGACAGACACAACCTTGTCCAGCACACACCAGCCGAGTCGTTTGCTTGACCGAATGCACTTCAAAGTGACAAATGCTTTGATCTGGATCTAAGCAAGTATCTTTGTCTTCTTCTGGGATTCCTTCACAGATGTATCCTAACTGCTCTTTCATTGAGCAAGACTCTAGGTTGATGCTTTGCCATTGTCCTTTATTCTCTTGTGCCCATGTTCTATGTTTAGAGGGGTATAGTACAGTTCCTTGATGATTTAATCCTAGAGGAATTATTGATAGATCAGGCTAACTGACGCATTATGAATAGTCAGGACAAAGGCTGTGACTATATTTGTCACGGGCTCATATGTAAAATTGACTAAAACCCACCAAGACTGAAGTTCTTTTTCAATTTCAGAGGCATTGTCCCAAAACAATTTTATCCATTTCAACGGGGAAGATCCCTACTTCACCTTCTCCCATAACTGAAGCAGCTACAGATTACACCCATAGTTGTGCTCGAGCGCAGCCAAGGGCTAAGGAAATATTTTTGCTGGCTACACCGAGAGCATTGATCATTACTTCATGGTCCAGTTCTTCCGTGCTCTCCCACTCTGGCAATACTTTGGACAATTTCCAATGATCATTACCTAAAGCCAGCAAGGAAGATTGCAATGGCTGCTGTAATTTAACTAAGTCACTCCCCACTGTGGCCAATTTGTTCATTAATACTTCTGAATCAATTGCATTTACGACTCCCAATCCTGTCCCCAACACTCCTGTAAGGTCCCTTTTAGTTTTGAAGTTATAAGGTATACGGTGTCAGAGCCAATTGCTCCAGTCTGTAGAGGGATTTTTGAGAAAGGGGGCACACTCTGGCCCCATGGCAGATACCTTTACTTGCATCCCCATTCTACTCTTTCTAAGGACCATTCCAGGTTAGTTTACAGCTTTTGAAGTCCAGTTTTCTTCATAGCATATGGCCCAATTTTCAGAACTCTGGCAACTAGGGACTGCCTCTTTTTGGATGCCTGAATCGTGCTCTTGACTTTTCTTGCTGCTGCTCTGCTTACTTCACCTTGATTTTTATAGGGCTCTGTAAAAATTTGGGTGAGCTTAAAGTCAATGAAATATGCTCTTTTTGCACACCCCTCTATTTTAAATCTGAACTCAGGGCACGTACTCAAGCATTTGTCACAACATTCAGGGCCAAGTCAGATGACTTCCATGGGTGTTTGAGAAGTCTCACAGAACCCATCCTGCACAAAAGCATATTCACAACCTACAATATTTTACCCTTCTCATACACGTGCATTTGTAACTCTGAGCATCTTGTTCACAGCCTTTCGGGAGTGTGGATCATATGCCTTCCCTTGGCATCCGTATACTCCTCTTGCATTGGACCTGAGTGCTGCTGCCTTGATTCCTGTCACAATTATGACAAGGACTACTAAAATTCTCACTTTACACATTATGTTCATAACACCTACAAGTCCACTAATCACTTTCTTGGGTCAGCTTCAGCTTCAGTTCGTCTTCACCCGCTGTTACTCTCCAAATTCTGTCAAGCGCCTTCTTCACTCGGGAATGGTGAATCCAGGCTTTCTGTGCCTTGACCTTGATCGCAGCGAAGGTCGTGAGGAGCACTTGCAACGGTCCCCTCCACTGCGCTTCTAGGGTCTTCCCTGCAAAAGACTTAACATACACATAATCTCCACGTTGTACATCATGTACTGGCCCATCAATTCCCGGTCTTTTCTTTCTTTCTTTCTTTCTTCTTTCTTTCTTTCTTTCTTTCTTTCTTTCTTTCTTTCTTTCTTTCTTTCTTTCTTTCTTTCTTTCTTTCTTTCTTTCTTTCTTTCTTTCTTCCTTCCTTCCTTCCTTCCTTCCCTTCCTTCCTTCCTTCCTTCCTTCTTTCCGCACCCTTCCTTCCTTCCTTCCTTCCTTCCTTCCTTCCTTCCTTCCTTCCTTCCTTCCTTCCTTCCTTCCTTCTTTCCGCACCCTTCCTTCCTTCCTTCCTTCCTTCCTTCCTTCCTTCCTTCCTTCCTTCCTTCCTTCCTTCCTTCCTTCCTTCCTTCCTTCCTTCCTTCCTTTCTCCGTCCCTCCCTCCCTCCCTCCCCTCCCTCCCTCCCTCCCTCCCTCCCTTCCCTCCCTCCCTCCCTCCCTCCCTCCTTCCTTTCTTCCTTCCTTCCTTCCGCACCCTTCCTTCTCCAATACCTACTTACCTGTGCCGGCCCGGGGGTGCTCTCCGCCCCACTCCAATTTTGGAGGGCCGGCTCCGCCTCCGTCCCCCTCCCTTTGGGAGCCATGCCGCCGCGGGTACCCAAGAGCGGCAGTGGCGACAAGCGCCGCACCACTCCCACCCAAGCAGCCACCCCCACACCCCAATCCCGGCGCCCCAGGCTCGCGGCGCTGAGGGCCAGGGCCGCTCCCGGGGGCTCCAGCGCTGCGGGGCCGAGCCCGCCGAGCTCCGCTGCTCTCCGCCCGCTCCGCTGCTCTCCACCACCGCCGCTCTCCGCCCGCCGCCCACTCCGCACTCACCCCACCGCCCCGCGCCTCCCTTTATATAGGCGCCATGAGCCACGCCCCCTCAGCCACAGCCAATGGCAGTCGAGTGACACCACAATGCAGGCGCCCAAGCCAACCTTCCAAGCCATTGTGACGAATCGCTGACAGAGGGGGCGGGCTCAGAACGTGACCGAGCCATCTGATTGGTCGAGAGGCGGAGGGTTCGATGATGGGTGGGGACTGCGCGTGCCTCGGGCGCGGGGCGGGGCCGCAGGGGGCGGGGCCGGTGGGGGTGTCATTCTCACCTGTGGACCCTTCCTTCAAAGAGCAGACAAAATATCTTCTTGGCTGGAAACAGACAATCAAAAAGAGACATTGAGAAGAAATTGCTTTGACTTTTCATCCCCTTGCTATCCCATTGTATAAAAAGGATAACATTATTCAGGAAATGCAAATAATAAACATCAGAGCTCAGACATAGGCCTGTGGTACTCAGGCCCTCGTTATTCCATTTTGAAGTCAATGCCAATTAACTGTCTACATTTGCTTTGGGTTCTTGAGCTCCAGCTCTGTTTTTCTTCAATTCCAATTTTCATGGTACTTAGAAAAACGCGTATTATCCTGACTTCTACTGAAACTGCTCAGCTCAGGAATTAGGATCTGGCATGTACTGCTAGCTGACATCTCATGAGAACTCACTCGGCTTGGGGCTCCCTTTGCCCTTAGCTTTCGGGGGGCAGGACATTCTCCATCCTCCTCTCTTTTGGGGTGGCCAGTGGCTTCTCCATCCTCATCTTGCCTTTGTGCTTGCCAGGAGCTCTTCATCCTCCTCTCCCCTATGCAGACACCTTAGGGCTCTCCATTACCCTTGCCCCTGTGGGGCTCAGGGGACCTCTGTCCTCTCTCCCTTTTTGGGAGGCCGGGGCTCTCTGTCCTCCTCTCCCACGGCAAGGACCAGGGTTTTGCAATTTGTTTGCATTTTTGTCACAAGTGACTCCTTGGGAGAGCAAATATCAGTCAAAGCATTTTATGTGTTGTTAGGTTGAATTTCTGCCCATTTTATTTTGTCTGCACCCCAGCGGGTGCTCGAGGGGTCTCCGTCCCTCTCGCCCCGGGGATGCTTGGGAAGGGCTTGGGGGGGATGTCCCCTTCCCTCTCACACCACACCATGATGATCGTCAGCTTCTCCACTCTCCTCACCTTTGCCGGGCCAAAGGGGGTCTCCGTCCCTCTCCAATTGGGGGGGCCAGCCCGGGCTCCATCCCCCTCCTATGTAGGGACAGAGCGCAGCACACCCCTCACAGAACACCTTTCCTTCTATGCCAGCTTTTCCTTCATCGGTTCCACGGAGTCTGTTGCTGTGCAACACTTTCCCCCTGCCGGTCCCCGGGCCATTCATGCTCCTTAACCATCTCCACTTTGCCTGTTTCTCTGAGTGCATTATTAAAATGCTGATATAGATCTAATATCCATATCCACCGAGACGGACAAAGACTCTCTAACTTGTTACGGTTGGAAAGTGTATATTTATTTCAGCGCCGGAGAGCTCCAGGGATAGCTCCCAAACGTACAGCTCCAAAGTAACAATGCAACACAGAACTTACTTATCTACAACAAAAATGCATATTTAAAATACAGATACATATACATAGCATAAGCGCCTCCCATTCCCCGCTTTGCATGGAAATTAGCAAAAAGTCATTATGCATGCGCAGTTCCTGCAATGGAATAGGGTCGGTGGTCTTTATTTGAGTCTGAGGGCTGCTTTTGAAGAACTAATATGAGTCTTCCTCGGTGTGACCTTCTTACTTCATTGCTTTTTGACAATACATTTGACCCTGGAAAACTCCCAATGCTCTCTTCTATTGCTTCTGAGTAGGTTGCATCTGGGCAAGATTGCGAACTGTCTAGGCTCTCCTATGAACCTCTGTTCTTAGGATTATTACTTGTCTATTCTAGTTGATTTTAACAGAACTAACTTTTATCTAAAATCTCTACATTTCAGTGCCTAAAAGAAAACCCTATGTTTCATTCCCCACTTCTCTTTTGCCATGAGTCAATTCTTTTACTCCATTTGGAGACTCCTCCTCATCTATCCATGCTGTATGGCTATCGTCCCTTAAGACTAGGCCATACGCTTTGGAGAGCCATGTTAAAGCGGCCATTTTTCGCAAAATCCTCCAATTCCAAACAAGCATCACAACGCATAGGGTGAAACTAATACCTGCTAAAGAAAATAATACAACAATAGGATGAATCAAGGCATTTAGTACACCAGTTGCTGTTGGACACCATCCAAAGAGCACATCCCACCAATGATGAGACAAGTGTCCTTCAAATTGCTTGAAAACAGTTTGAATTGTTTCCACGTGTCAAGCTCATTCCTATGGGCACTGGCAAGATTTCCTGCACGGTAGTCAGGCTCGCCTTTACATACTGCTGTGATATTACAGGTGCCTGATAGGAAAAGTCACATCCTTCAACTTTTGTGGAGTTGCAAATGCATAAATTGAATTGAGTCTCATTTACAACCAGCTTGTCTACCATTATGGTGGGACATGCTGTCCTGAGACAGACACAACCTTGTCCAGCACACACCAGCCGAGTCGTTTGCTTGACCGAATGCACTTCAAAGTGACAAATGCTTTGATCTGGATCTAAGCAAGTATCTTTGTCTTCTTCTGGGATTCCTTCACAGATGTATCCTAACTGCTCTTTCATTGAGCAAGACTCTAGGTTGATGCTTTGCCATTGTCCTTTATTCTCTTGTGCCCATGTTCTATGTTTAGAGGGCTATAGTACAGTTCCTTGATGATTTAATCCTAGAGGAATTATTGGATAGATCAGGCTAACTGACGCATTATGAATAGTCAGGACAAAGGCTGTGACTATATTTGTCACGGGCTCATATGTAAAATTGACTAAAACCCACCAAGACTGAAGTTCTTTTTCAATTTCAGAGGCATTGTCCCAAACAATTTTATCCATTTCAACGGGGAAGATCCCTACTTCACCTTCTCCCATAACTGAAGCAGCTACAGATTACACCCATAGTTGTGCTCGAACGCAGCCAAGGGCTAAGGAAATATTTTTGCTGGCTACACCGAGAGCATTGATCATTACTTCATGGTCCAGTTCTTCCGTGCTCTCCCACTCTGGCAATACTTTGGACAATTTCCAATGATCATTACCTAAAGCCAGCAAGGAAGATTGCAATGGCTGCTGTAATTTAACTAAGTCACTCCCCACTGTGGCCAATTTGTTCATTAGTACTTCTGAATCAATTGCATTTACGACTCCCAATCCTGTCCCCAACACTCCTGTAAGGTCCCTTTTAGTTTTGAAGTTATAAGGTATACGGTGTCAGAGCCAATTGCTCCAGTCTGTAGAGGGATTTTTGAGAAAGGGGGCACACTCTGGCCCCATGGCAGATACCTTTACTTGCATCCCCATTCTACTCTTTCTAAGGACCATTCCAGGTTAGTTTACAGCTTTTGAAGTCCAGTTTTCTTCATAGCATATGGCCCAATTTTCAGAACTCTGGCAACTAGGGACTGCCTCTTTTTGGATGCCTGAATCGTGCTCTTGACTTTTCTTGCTGCTGCTCTGCTTACTTCACCTTGATTTTTATAGGGCTCTGTAAAAATTTGGGTGAGCTTAAAGTCAATGAAATATGCTCTTTTTGCACACCCCTCTATTTTAAATCTGAACTCAGGGCACGTACTCAAGCATTTGTCACAACATTCAGGGCCAAGTCAGATGACTTCCATGGGTGTTTGAGAAGTCTCACAGAACCCATCCTGCACAAAAGCATATTCACAACCTACAATATTTTACCCTTCTCATACACGTGCATTTGTAACTCTGAGCATCTTGTTCACAGCCTTTCGGGAGTGTGGATCATATGCCTTCCCTTGGCATCCGTATACTCCTCTTGCATTGGACCTGAGTGCTGCTGCCTTGATTCCTGTCACAATTATGACAAGGACTACTAAAATTCTCACTTTACACATTATGTTCATAACACCTACAAGTCCACTAATCACTTTCTTGGGTCAGCTTCAGCTTCAGTTCGTCTTCACCCGCTGTTACTCTCCAAATTCTGTCAAGCGCCTTCTTCACTCGGGAATGGTGAATCCAGGCTTTCTGTGCCTTGACCTTGATCGCAGCGAAGGTCGTGAGGAGCACTTGCAACGGTCCCCTCCACTGCGCTTCTAGGGTCTTCCCTGCAAAAGACTTAACATACACATAATCTCCACGTTGTACATCATGTACTGGCCCATCAATTCCCGTCTTTCTTTCTTTCTTTCTTTCTTTCTTTCTTTCTTTCTTTCTTTCTTTCTTTCTTTCTTTTCTTTTTCTTTCTTTCTTTCTTTCTTTCTTTCTTTCTTTCTTTCTTTCTTTCTTTCTTCTTTCTTTCTTTCTTTCTTTCTTTCTTTCGTCCTTCCTTCCTTCCTTCCTTCCTTCCTTCCTTCCTTCCTTCCTTCCTTCCTTCCTTCCTTCCTTCCTTCCTTCCTTCCTTCTTTCCGCACCCTTCCTTCCTTCCTTCCTTCCTTCCTTCCTTCCTTCCTTCCTTCCTTCCTTCCTTCCTTCCTTCCTTCCTTCCTTCCTTCCTTTCTCCGTCCCTCCCTCCCTCCCTCCCTCCCTCCCTCCCTCCCTCCCTTCCCTCCCTCCCTCCCTCCCTCCCTCCTTCCCTTTCTTCCTTCCTTCCTTCCGCACCCTTCCTTCTCCAATACCTACTTACCTGTGCCGGCCCGGGGGTGCTCTCCGCCCCACTCCAATTTTGGAGGGCCGGCTCCGCCTCCGTCCCCCTCCCTTTGGGAGCCATGCCGCCGCGGGTACCCAAGAGCGGCAGCGGCGACAAGCGCCGCACCACTCCCACCCAAGCAGCCACCCCCACACCCCAATCCCGGCGCCCCAGGCTCGCGGCGCTGAGGGCCAGGGCCGCTCCCGGGGCTCCAGCGCTGCGGGGCCGAGCCCGCCGAGCTCCGCTGCTCTCCGCCCGCTCCGCTGCTCTCCACCACCGCCGCTCTCCGCCCGCCGCCCACTCCGCACTCACCCCACCGCCCCGCGCCTCCCTTTATATAGGCGCCATGAGCCACGCCCCCTCAGCCACAGCCAATGGCAGTCGAGTGACACCACAATGCAGGCGCCCAAGCCAACCTTCCAAGCCATTGTGACGAATCGCTGACAGAGGGGGCGGGGTCAGAACGTGACCGAGCCATCTGATTGGTCGAGAGGCGGAGGGTTCGATGATGGGTGGGGACTGCGCGTGCCTCGGGCGCGGGGCGGGGCCGCAGGGGGCGGGGCCGGGGCGGGTGTCATTCTCACCTGTGGACCCTTCCTTCAAAGAGCAGACAAAATATCTTCTTGGCTGGAAACAGACAATCAAAAAGAGACATTGAGAAGAAATTGCTTTGACTTTTCATCCCCTTGCTATCCCATTGTATAAAAAGGATAACATTATTCAGGAAATGCAAATAATAAACATCAGAGCTCAGACATAGGCCTGTGGTACTCAGGCGCCTCGTTATTCCATTTTGAAGTCAATGCCAATTAACTGTCTACATTTGCTTTGGGTTCTTGAGCTCCAGCTCTGTTTTTCTTCAATTCCAATTTTCATGGTACTTAGAAAAACGCGTATTATCCTGACTTCTACTGAAACTGCTCAGCTCAGAATTAGGATCTGGCATGTACTGCTAGCTGACATCTCATGAGAACTCACTCGGCTCTGGGGCTCCCTTTGCCCTTAGCTTTCGGGGGGCAGGACATTCTCCATCCTCCTCTCTTTTGGGGTGGCCAGTGGCTTCTCCATCCTCATCTTGCCTTTGTGCTTGCCAGGAGCTCTTCATCCTCCTCTCCCCTATGCAGACACCTTAGGGCTCTCCATTACCCTTGCCCCTGTGGGGCTCAGGGGACCTCTGTCCTCTCTCCCTTTTTGGGAGGCCGGGGCTCTCTGTCCTCCTCTCCCACGGCAAGGACCAGGGGTTTTGCAATTTGTTTGCATTTTTGTCACAAGTGACTCCTTGGGAGAGCAAATATCAGTCAAAGCATTTTATGTGTTGTTAGGTTGAATTTCTGCCCATTTTATTTTGTCTGCACCCCAGCGGGTGCTCGAGGGGTCTCCGTCCCTCTCGCCCCGGGGATGCTTGGGAAGGGCTTGGGGGGGATGTCCCCTTCCCTCTCACACCACACCATGATGATCGTCAGCTTCTCCACTCTCCTCACCTTTGCCGGGCCAAAGGGGGTCTCCGTCCCTCTCCAATTGGGGGGGCCAGCCCGGGCTCCATCCCCCTCCTATGTAGGGACAGAGCGCAGCACACCCCTCACAGAACACCTTTCCTTCTATGCCAGCTTTTCCTTCATCGGTTCCACGGAGTCTGTTGCTGTGCAACACTTTCCCCCTGCCGGTCCCCGGGCCATTCATGCTCCTTAACCATCTCCACTTTGCCTGTTTCTCTGAGTGCATTATTAAAATGCTGATATAGATCTAATATCCATATCCACCGAGACGGACAAAGACTCTCTAACTTGTTACGGTTGGAAAGTGTATATTTATTTCAGCGCCGGAGAGCTCCAGGGATAGCTCCCAAACGTACAGCTCCAAAGTAACAATGCAACACAGAACTTACTTATCTACAACAAAAATGCATATTTAAAATACAGATACATATACATAGCATAAGCGCCTCCCATTCCACGCTTTGCATGGAAATTAGCAAAAAGTCATTATGCATGCGCAGTTCCTGCAATGGAATTGGGTCGGTGGTCTTTATTTGAGTCTGAGGGCTGCTTTTGAAGAACTAATATGAGTCTTCCTCGGTGTGACCTTCTTACTTCATTGCTTTTTGACAATACATTTGACCCTGGAAAACTCCCAATGCTCTCTTCTATTGCTTCTGAGTAGGTTGCATCTGGGCAAGATTGCGAACTGTCTAGGCTCTCCTATGAACCTCTGTTCTTAGGATTATTACTTGTCTATTCTAGTTGATTTTAACAGAACTAACTTTTATCTAAAATCTCTACATTTCAGTGCCTAAAAGAAAACCCTATGTTTCATTCCCCACTTCTCTTTTGCCATGAGTCAATTCTTTTACTCCATTTGGAGACTCCTCCTCATCTATCCATGCTGTATGGCTATCGTCCCTTAAGACTAGGCCATACGCTTTGGAGAGCCATGTTAAAGCGGCCATTTTTCGCAAAATCCTCCAATTCCAAACAAGCATCACAACGCATAGGGTGAAACTAATACCTGCTAAAGAAAATAATACAACAATAGGATGAATCAAGGCATTTAGTACACCAGTTGCTGTTGGACACCATCCAAAGAGCACATCCCACCAATGATGAGACAAGTGTCTTTCAAATTGCTTGAAAACAGTTTGAATTGTTTCCACGTGTCAAGCTCATTCCTATGGGCACTGGCAAGATTTCCTGCACGGTAGTCAGGCTCGCCTTTACATACTGCTGTGATATTACAGGTGCCTGATAGGAAAAGTCACATCCTTCAACTTTTGTGGAGTTGCAAATGCATAAATTGAATTGAGTCTCATTTACAACCAGCTTGTCTACCATTATGGTGGGACATGCTGTCCTGAGACAGACACAACCTTGTCCAGCACACACCAGCCGAGTCGTTTGCTTGACCGAATGCACTTCAAAGTGACAAATGCTTTGATCTGGATCTAAGCAAGTATCTTTGTCTTCTTCTGGGATTCCTTCACAGATGTATCCTAACTGCTCTTTCATTGAGCAAGACTCTAGGTTGATGCTTTGCCATTGTCCTTTATTCTCTTGTGCCCATGTTCTATGTTTAGAGGGCTATAGTACAGTTCCTTGATGATTTAATCCTAGAGGAATTATTGGATAGATCAGGCTAACTGACGCATTATGAATAGTCAGGACAAAGGCTGTGACTATATTTGTCACGGGCTCATATGTAAAATTGACTAAAACCCACCAAGACTGAAGTTCTTTTTCAATTTCAGAGGCATTGTCCCAAACAATTTTATCAATTTCAACGGGGAAGATCCCTACTTCACCTTCTCCCATAACTGAAGCAGCTACAGATTACACCCATAGTTGTGCTCGAACGCAGCCAAGGGCTAAGGAAATATTTTTGCTGGCTACACCGAGAGCATTGATCATTACTTCATGGTCCAGTTCTTCCGTGCTCTCCCACTCTGGCAATACTTTGGACAATTTCCAATGATCATTACCTAAAGCCAGCAAGGAAGATTGCAATGGCTGCTGTAATTTAACTAAGTCACTCCCCACTGTGGCCAATTTGTTCATTAGTACTTCTGAATCAATTGCATTTACGACTCCCAATCCTGTCCCCAACACTCCTGTAAGGTCCCTTTTAGTTTTGAAGTTATAAGGTATACGGTGTCAGAGCTAATTGCTCCAGTCTGTAGAGGGATTTTTTGAGAAAGGGGGCACACTCTGGCCCCATGGCAGATACCTTTACTTGCATCCCCATTCTACTCTTTCTAAGGACCATTCCAGGTTAGTTTACAGCTTTTGAAGTCCAGTTTTCTTCATAGCATATGGCCCAATTTTCAGAACTCTGGCAACTAGGGACTGCCTCTTTTTGGATGCCTGAATCGTGCTCTTGACTTTTCTTGCTGCTGCTCTGCTTACTTCACCTTGATTTTTATAGGGCTCTGTAAAAATTTGGGTGAGCTTAAAGTCAATGAAATATGCTCTTTTTGCACACCCCTCTATTTTAAATCTGAACTCAGGGCACGTACTCAATCATTTGTCACAACATTCAGGGCCAAGTCAGATGACTTCCATGGGTGTTTGAGAAGTCTCACAGAACCCATCCTGCACAAAAGCATATTCACAACCTAGAATATTTTACCCTTCTCATACACGTGCATTTGTAACTCTGAGCATCTTGTTCACAGCCTTTCGGGAGTGTGGATCATATGCCTTCCCTTGGCATCCGTATACTCCTCTTGCATTGGACCTGAGTGCTGCTGCCTTGATTCCTGTCACAATTATGACAAGGACTACTAAAATTCTCACTTTACACATTATGTTCATAACACCTACAAGTCCACTAATCACTTTCTTGGGTCAGCTTCAGCTTCAGTTCGTCTTCACCCGCTGTTACTCTCCAAATTCTGTCAAGCGCCTTCTTCACTCGGGAATGGTGAATCCAGGCTTTCTGTGCCTTGACCTTGATCGCAGCGAAGGTCGTGAGGAGCACTTGCAACGGTCCCCTCCACTGCGCTTCTAGGGTCTTCCCTGCAAAAGACTTAACATACACATAATCTCCACGTTGTACATCATGTACTGGCCCATCAATTCCCGTCTTTCTTTCTTTCTTTCTTTCTTTCTTTCTTTCTTTCTTTCTTTCTTTCTTTCTTTCTTTCTTTCTTTCTTTCTTTCTTTCTTTCTTTCTTTCGTCCTTTCTTCCTTCCTTCCTTCCTTCCTTCCTTCCTTCCTTCCTTCTTTCCGCACCCTTCCTTCCTTCCTTCCTTCCTTCCTTCCTTCCTTCCTTCCTTCCTTCCTTCCTTCCTTCCTTCCTTCCTTCTTTCCGCACCCTTCCTTCCTTCCTTCCTTCCTTCCTTCCTTCCTTCCTTCCTTCCTTCCTTCCTTCCTTCCTTCCTTCCTTCCTTCCTTCCTTCCTTCCTTCCTTCCTTCCTTCCTTCCTTCCTTCCTTCCTTCCTTCCTTCCTTCCTTCTTTCCGCACCCTTCCTCCTTCCTTCCTTCCTTCCTTTCCTTCCTTCCTTCCTTCCTTCCTTCCTTCCTTCCTTCCTTCCTTCCTTCCTTCCTTCCTTCCTTTCTCAGTCCCTCCCTCCCTCCCTCCCTCCCTCCCTCCCTCCCTCCCTCCCTTCCCTCCCTCCCTCCCTCCTTCCTTTCTTCCTTCCTTCCTTCCGCACCCTTCCTTCTCCAATACCTACTTACCTGTGCCGGCCCGGGGGTGCTCTCCGCCCCACTCCAATTTTGGAGGGCCGGCTCCGCCTCCGTCCCCCTCCCTTTGGGAGCCATGCCGCCGCGGGTACCCAAGAGCGGCAGCGGCGACAAGCGCCGCACCACTCCCACCCCAAGCAGCCACCCCACACCCCAATCCCGGCGCCCCAGGCTCGCGGCGCTGAGGGCCAGGGCCGCTCCCGGGGCTCCAGCGCTGCGGGGCCGAGCCCGCCGAGCTCCGCTGCTCTCCGCCCGCTCCGCTGCTCTCCACCACCGCCGGCTCTCCGCCCGCCGCCCACTCCGCACTCACCCCACCGCCCCGCGCCTCCCTTTATATAGGCGCCATGAGCCACGCCCCCTCAGCCACAGCCAATGGCAGTCGAGTGACACCACAATGCAGGCGCCCAAGCCAACCTTCCAAGCCATTGTGACGAATCGCTGACAGAGGGGGCGGGGTCAGAACGTGACCGAGCCATCTGATTGGTCGAGAGGCGGAGGGTTCGATGATGGGTGGGGACTGCGCGTGCCTCGGGCGCGGGGCGGGGCCGCAGGGGGCGGGGCCGGTGGGGGTGTCATTCTCACCTGTGGACCCTTCCTTCAAAGAGCAGACAAAATATCTTCTTGGCTGGAAACAGACAATCAAAAAGAGACATTGAGAAGAAATTGCTTTGACTTTTCATCCCCTTGCTATCCCATTGTATAAAAAGGATAACATTATTCAGGAAATGCAAATAATAAACATCAGAGCTCAGACATAGGCCTGTGGTACTCAGGCGCCTCGTTATTCCATTTTGAAGTCAATGCCAATTAACTGTCTACATTTGCTTTGGGTTCTTGAGCTCCAGCTCTGTTTTTCTTCAATTCCAATTTTCATGGTACTTAGAAAAACGCGTATTATCCTGACTTCTACTGAAACTGCTCAGCTCAGAATTAGGATCTGGCATGTACTGCTAGCTGACATCTCATGAGAACTCACTCGGCTGTGGGGCTCCCTTTGCCCTTAGCTTTCGGGGGGCAGGACATTCTCCATCCTCCTCTCTTTTGGGGTGGCCAGTGGCTTCTCCATCCTCATCTTGCCTTTGTGCTTGCCAGGAGCTCTTCATCCTCCTCTCCCCTATGCAGACACCTTAGGGCTCTCCATTACCCTTGCCCCTGTGGGGCTCAGGGGACCTGTGTCCTCTCTCCCTTTTTGGGAGGCCGGGGCTCTCTGTCCTCCTCTCCCCACGGCAAGGACCAGGGTTTTGCAATTTGTTTGCATTTTTGTCACAAGTAACTCCTTGGGAGAGCAAATATCAGTCAAAGCATTTTATGTGTTGTTAGGTTGAATTTCTGCCCATTTTATTTTGTCTGCACCCCAGCGGGTGCTCGAGGGGTCTCCGTCCCTCTCGCCCCGGGGATGCTTGGGGAAGGGCTTGGGGGGGATGTCCCCTTCCCTCTCACACCACACCATGATGATCGTCAGCTTCTCCACTCTCCTCACCTTTGCCGGGCCAAAGGGGGTCTCCGTCCCTCTCCAATTGGGGGGGCCAGCCCGGGCTCCATCCCCCTCCTATGTAGGGACAGAGCGCAGCACACCCCTCACAGAACACCTTTCCTTCTATGCCAGCTTTTCCTTCATCGGTTCCACGGAGTCTGTTGCTGTGCAACACTTTCCCCCTGCCGGTCCCCGGGCCATTCATGCTCCTTAACCATCTCCACTTTGCCTGTTTCTCTGAGTGCATTATTAAAATGCTGATATAGATCTAATATCCATATCCACCGAGACGGACAAAGACTCTCTAACTTGTTACGGTTGGAAAGTGTATATTTATTTCAGCGCCGGAGAGCTCCAGGGATAGCTCCCAAACGTACAGCTCCAAAGTAACAATGCAACACAGAACTTACTTATCTACAACAAAAATGCATATTTAAAATACAGATACATATACATAGCATAAGCGCCTCCCATTCCACGCTTTGCATGGAAATTAGCAAAAAGTCATTATGCATGCGCAGTTCCTGCAATGGAATTGGGTCGGTGGTCTTTATTTGAGTCTGAGGGCTGCTTTTGAAGAACTAATATGAGTCTTCCTCGGTGTGACCTTCTTACTTCATTGCTTTTTGACAATACATTTGACCCTGGAAAACTCCCAATGCTCTCTTCTATTGCTTCTGAGTAGGTTGCATCTGGGCAAGATTGCGAACTGTCTAGGCTCTCCTATGAACCTCTGTTCTTAGGATTATTACTTGTCTATTCTAGTTGATTTTAACAGAACTAACTTTTATCTAAAATCTCTACATTTCAGTGCCTAAAAGAAAACCCTATGTTTCATTCCCCACTTCTCTTTTGCCATGAGTCAATTCTTTTACTCCATTTGGAGACTCCTCCTCATCTATCCATGCTGTATGGCTATCGTCCCTTAAGACTAGGCCATACGCTTTGGAGAGCCATGCTAAAGCGGCCATTTTTCGCAAAATCCTCCAATTCCAAACAAGCATCACAACGCATAGGGTGAAACTAATACCTGCTAAAGAAAATAATACAACAATAGGATGAATCAAGGCATTTAGTACACCAGTTGCTGTTGGACACCATCCAAAGAGCACATCCCACCAATGATGAGACAAGTGTCTTTCAAATTGCTTGAAAACAGTTTGAATTGTTTCCACGTGTCAAGCTCATTCCTATGGGCACTGGCAAGATTTCCTGCACGGTAGTCAGGCTCGCCTTTACATACTGCTGTGATATTACAGGTGCCTGATAGGAAAAGTCACATCCTTCAACTTTTGTGGAGTTGCAAATGCATAAATTGAATTGAGTCTCATTTACAACCAGCTTGTCTACCATTATGGTGGGACATGCTGTCCTGAGACAGACACAACCTTGTCCAGCACACACCAGCCGAGTCGTTTGCTTGACCGAATGCACTTCAAAGTGACAAATGCTTTGATCTGGATCTAAGCAAGTATCTTTGTCTTCTTCTGGGATTCCTTCACAGATGTATCCTAACTGCTCTTTCATTGAGCAAGACTCTAGGTTGATGCTTTGCCATTGTCCTTTATTCTCTTGTGCCCATGTTCTATGTTTAGAGGGCTATAGTACAGTTCCTTGATGATTTAATCCTAGAGGAATTATTGGATAGATCAGGCTAACTGACGCATTATGAATAGTCAGGACAAAGGCTGTGACTATATTTGTCACGGGCTCATATGTAAAATTGACTAAAACCCACCAAGACTGAAGTTCTTTTTCAATTTCAGAGGCATTGTCCCAAACAATTTTATCCATTTCAACGGGGAAGATCCCTACTTCACCTTCCTCCCATAACTGAAGCAGCTAA
>JAXCHO010000924.1:0-32185 GCA_036630365.1 Acanthiza pusilla
TCAAAATTTGAGCCCAAATTCCCAAAATTTGAGCCCAAATTTGACAAAATGCCCAAATTTTCCCCGAAATCCTCTAATTTCCCCAAATCCCCAATTTTTTCCCCAAATTTTCCCCAAAAATCTCAAATTTTTCCTCCAAAATTCCTGATTTTTCCCCCAAATTCCCAATTTTCCCCCAAACCTCCCCAAATTCCCAAAATTCCCCGAATTTCCCCCCGAATTCCGGAATGTTCTCACAGGTGGGCGCGGTCAGGCCGCAGGAGCCTCGGGGAGAATTCGCTGAGAATTTCCAAAAAAGGCAAATTGAGGAGAGCAGAGCGAGCCCCGAAATCCACGCCCGACGGAGGCTGCAGAGCAAAATCCATGCCCTCGCTGCAAAAAAACCAAAAATTCTGTGAAAAAACCCAAAATTTTGCAAAATCCTAAAAAAATCCCATGAAAATTGGACAAAAATCACCCAAAATATGAATATTTTTTATAAATTCCCACGAAAATCAACAGAAATTTACCCAAAATGTGAATTTTTTAAAAGAAATTCCCAGCAAAATCGATCAAAATTGACCCAAAATATGAATTCTAAAAAAAAAATTTACTTGAACCAAAATTGACCCAAAACATGGAAATTTAAAAAAAAATCCCAAGCAGATCAACAGAAATTCACCCAAAACGCCAAAATTCAAGAAAAAAATTTCCACAAAAATCAACAAAAATTCATCTAAAATCCCCCCCAAAAATCCCATGAGAATTGACCGAAATTTGCCCAAAATCACAAAATTTCAGAAGGAATTCCATGAAAAATAAACCAAAATTTAAAAAAAACCTGACCCACAATGCACCCAGGAAGCCCAGAAATTTTTTAAAAATTCTCCAAAAAATGCACCAAAATACAAAACAAAAGCCACCCAAAATCCCAAATCTGGGGGGGGGGGAAAAAATCCCCTAAAATTGCCCCAAAATCCATCCAGAAAACCCAAAATTCAAAAAAAAATTCCCCCAAAATCTAACTGGAATCAACTCAAAATCCCAAAATTCAATAAAATCCCTGAACAAATCCACTCAAAATTTTTAAAAATCCACTCAAAATTCACTCAAAATCCCAAAATAAAATAAATTCCCTTAAAAATCAAGCAAAATCGCCCGAAATCCTAAAACTTAGAAAAAAAAAATTTAAAATTCCACCCAAAATTCACTCAAAATTCCCAAAAATTCCCCAAAAAATCCCTTAAAAATCAACAAAAATCGCCCAAAATTTCCCCAAAATTCCTCAAAATTCACTCCCAAAAATCCCCCAATTCCCCAAATTCCCCAGGTTTTCCCAAATTTGTGAATTTTCTCCCCAAAAAAAATGCCAAACCTGTGGAGCTGCAGCAGCGCCGAGCGATTCTGGAGCTGCCGGAAACCAAAAAAAAGAGAAAATTTCCTTCCCAAATCGCGAATTTGCTGAAATTCCGCGAGGCCGCGCACCGAGGGACCTTCCTGCAGCAGCAGCTCCGAGAAAAAGCTGGAAATTTGGGAAAATTTGGTGAAAAAATGGTGAAAAACGTGAAAAAAAATGGGGGGGAAATGGAAAAAATGAGAAAAAATGGGAAAAAAACGCAAAAAAATGGGGAAAATTGGGAAAAAAATTGGGGGAAAAAAGGGAGAAACAAAGCAAAAAAATGGAAGAAATTGGGAAAAGTTGGGGAAAAAAAGAGAAGTTGGAAAAATTTGGGGAAAGTTGGAAAAAATGGGAAAAAACATGGAAAAAATGGGGGGGAAAGGAAAAAAATGAGAAAAAATGGGGAAAAAACGGGGAAAAACGGAAAAAATGGGGAAAAAATTGGGGAAAAATGGGAAAAAAAGGGAGAAACAAAGCAAAAAAATTGAAGAAATTGGGAAAAGTTGGGGGGAAAAAGAGAAGTTGGAAAAATTTGGGAAAGTTGGAAAAAATGGGAAAAAACAGGAAAAAATGGGGGGGAAAGGGAAAAAATGAGAAAAAACGGGAAAAAATGCAAAAAAATGGGAAAATTGGGAAAAAATTGGGAAAAAAAGGGAGAAAAAAAAGCAAAAAAAATTGAAAAATTGGGAAAAGTTGGGGGAAAAAAGAGAAGTTGGAAAAATTTGGGGAAAGTTGGAAAAAATGGGAAAAAACATGAAAAAAATGGGGGGAAGGGAAAAAAATGAGAAAAAATGAGAAAAAACGGGGAAAAACGGAAAAAAATGGGGAAAATTGGGGGAAAAAGGGAGAAACAAGGCAAAAAAATTGAAGAAATTGGGAAAAGTTGGGGGAAAAAAGAGAAGTTGGAACAATTTGGGGAAAGTTGGGAAAAATGGGGGAAGTTGGGAAAAAAAAGCGGAAAGTTGGCAGAACTTGAAAAAAAAGGGAAAAGTTCAGAAAAATTGAGAGAAATTAGGAAAGAATTGGAAAAAGTGGGAAAAGTTGGGAGAAGCCAAGGGGAAAAAAATGGGGAAAATTGGGAAGAATTGGGAAAAGTCGTGGAGTTTCTAAAATTTCCAGAAATTTCCCAGAAATCCACAAAAATATATGGAAATTCCTTGGAAGTGAATTCCAACATGGTCCAGAAAAAAAATTTGGGAAAAATCCCAAAAAAATTGGAAGGAGAGACCGTGAAAATCTTGGAGAAGCCAAAAAACTTCCGGAATATTCCCAAAGTTCTCTTGGTGATCCCAAAAAACTCTGGGATTTCCCCCAAATTCTGGGATTTTGCACCAAATCGTGAATTTGAGGGACCTTCCTGCAGCAGCAGCTCCGAGAAAAGCTGGAAATTGGGAGAAATTTGGGAGGAAATGAGAAAATTCGGGAAAAATTGGGAAAAAAATAAAAAAAGAAGGGAAAAAAGGGGAAAAAATGGGAAAAATAGGGAATAAAATAGGAAAAATAAGGGAAAAATAAGGCAAAAAGAGAAAAACAAAAGGAAAACAAAAGGAAAATTGGGAAAAGTTGGGAGAAGTTGAGAGAAATTAGAAAAAAAGGGGAAAAATTGGGAAAAGTTGGAAAAAATGGAAAAAAATGGGGAAAAATGGGGAAAAATGTAAAAAGTTGCAAAAATTTGGGGAAAGTTGGCAGAAGTTGAGAGAAATTGGGAAAACCTGGAAAAAATTGGGAAATGTTTAAAGAAAATGGAAAAAAAATCCAAAAAGTCCCAGAAATTTCCAGAAATTCCCAGAAATTCATGAAAATTCCTCAAAACAAGAATGGATTCCTCCATGAGTCTGGTGGAAATCCCAAAAAAACTCTGGAAAAATCCCAAAAATATTGTCAAAATCCAAAAAAAAAAATCTTATGGAAAAGAAAAAAAATTCCTAGAAAATCCAAAAAAAAAAAAATAAAATCCAGGAAAGTTTTTGAAAATCCTGGAAAAATCCTGGAAAAATCCTGAAAGAAATCTGGGAAAACCATGGGAAAAACCTAAAAAAATCCTGAAAAAATCCTTTAAAAATATTGGAAAAAAATCCGGGAAAGAATCTGGAAGGATCCTGGGAAAATCCTGGAAAAAATCCTGGAAAAATCCGGGAAAAAATCTGGGAAAATTGGGGAAAAAATCCTGGAAAAATCCTAGAAAAATCATGAAAAAATCATGAAAAAATAATTCTAAAAAAATCTTGAACAAATCCTGGAGAAGTTCATGGAAGATCCCTGAAAATTCCAGGAAAAATCCTGAAAAAAATCCTGAAAAAATCCTAAGAAAAATCATAGTAAAAAAATCTGGAAAAATTCTCAAAAAAAATTCTGGAAGATCCTGTGAAAATCCTGAAAAATCCTGGAAAAATCCTGGAAAAATCCTGAAAAAAATCCTGGAAAAATCCTGAAAACATCTGGGAAAATTGGGGGAAAAATCCAGGAAAAATCCTGGAAAAATCATGAAAAAACCGTGAAAAAACAATTTTAAAAAATCTTGAACGAATCCTAGAGAAGTTCATGGAAAATCCTGAAAATTCCAGGAAAAATCCTGAAAAAAATCCTGAAAAAATCCTAAGAAAATCATAGTAAAAAAAATCTGGAAAAATTCTCCAAAAAATTGAGGAAAATCCTGTGAAAATCCTGAAAAAATCCTGGAAAAATCCTGGAAAAATCCTGAAAAAAATCTGGGAAAATTGTGGAAAAAATCCCGGAAAAATCCTGGAAAAATCATGAAAAAATCGTGAAAAAAAAATTTTAAAAAATCTTGAACAAATCCTGCAAAAGTTCAGGGAAAATCCTTAAAATTCCAGGAAAAATCCTGAAAAAAATCGCAAAAAACCACAAAAAACTCCCAAATTCCCAAAATTTCAGGAATTTTCCCCAAAACTCCGGGAATTTTCCCGAAATTCCCAGAAATCTTCCCAAAATTCCGTGAATTTCCCCCAAATTTGGGGTTTTTGGCACCTGCTGGAGGCTGAGCAGCAGCGTCCGCGCCCACTCCGAGCGATTCATGTCGCGAGTGCCGCGCAGAGTCTCGCGGATGATGTCACCGTAATCCCCGAAAAACTGCGGAAAAAACAAAAAAAAATTCCCAAATTTTTCAAAATTCTGAAATTCCAAACTTTTCCCGCAAAAATCCCCCAAATTTCGGCCAAAATTCCCTTTTTTTCCCCCTTAAAATTCCCATTTTTTCCTCTAAAAATCTGATTTTTCACCGAAATTTTCCCTAAAATATCTCTTATTTTTTGTTCATGTTTTCCCCAAAAATTCCTGACTTTTCCCCCAAAAATTTCTGAACTTTTTCCCCTAAAATTCCCATTTTTCTCATCAAATTCTGCAAATATCTCCTACATTTTTCCCCAGTGTCTCGCGGATGATGGCGCCGTAATCCCCGAAAAACTGCGGAAAAATGCCCAAAAATTTTTTAAAAATTTCCTTAGAATCTTAAAATCCAAAAATTCCCAATTTTTCCTGCAAAAATCTGCCAAATTTAGCCCGAAATTCCCTTTTTTCCCTTAAAATTCCTTTTCTCTCCCCTTAAAATTCCCAATTTTTCCCCCCAAAATGTGCATTTTTTTCCCCAAAAAATTCCTATTTTCTCCCTTAAAATTCTGATTTTTTCCCCAAAGTTTGCCCCCAAATTTCCCATATTTTTCTCCTAAAAATCCTTTTTTTTTGTTCTAAAATTCTCTTTTTTCCCCCTAAAAAACGCCATTTCCTGCCCTAAAATCCCAAATTTTCCCCAAAATCTTCCCCCAAAAGTTCCCATTTTTTTCTCCTAAAATTCTCATTTTTCCCCTAAAATTCCTGAATTTTCCCCCGAAAATTCCTGAATTTTTTCTCATTTTTCCCTAAAACTCCAGTTTTTCCCGCTAAAATTTCCATTTTTCTCCCATTTTTTTCTCCTAAAATTCTTCAATTTTCGCCAAAAACTCCCGAATTTTTCCCTAAATCTTTTCTCAGTCTCGCGGATGATGTCACCGTAATCCCCGAAAAACTACAAAAAAAAAAATTCCAAAAAATCCACAAAATATTCCCCAAAATATTCCCTAAATTACCAATTCCAAAATTCCCGAAATTCCCAAGTTTTCCCCCAAAAATCCACCTAATTTTGCCTAAAATGCCAATTATTTTCCTTTAAATTCCTATTTTTCTTTCAAAATTCCAATTTTTTCCCCAGATTTTTTCCCCAAAATTCCTCAATTTTCCTCCACATTTTCCTCTAAAATTTCTGCATTTTCCTCCTAAAATTCCTGAGTTTTCCCTGATTTTGCCTCTAAAATTCCCATTTTTCCAAGATTCCTGAATTTCCCCCGGACTTTTCCCCAAAATTCCTGAATTTTCCCCAATTTTTTCCCCAAAATTCCTGAATTTTCCCCAATTTTTTTCTGTAAAATTCCCATTTTTCACTCTAAAATTCCCCAGTTTTCCCCCAGACTTTTCCCCTAAAATTCCTCAATTTTCCACTTAAAGTCCTGAGTTTTTCCCAATTTTTTCCTCTAAAACTTCCCAATTTTCCCCTCACGTTTTTCCCCTAAAATTCCCAAATTTTCCTCCAAAATTTCCTCCAAATTTTCCTCCAAACTCCACCCTAAAATTCCCATTTTTTTCCCCAAAAAATTCACATTTTTCCCCCTAAAATCGCCATTTTTTCTCCTAAAATCTCCATTTTTTCACCAAAAATCGCCATTTTTTCACCTAAAACTTTCCAGATTTTTCCCGAAATTCCCAAATTTTCCCAAAATTGGGATTTTTTCCCCCAAAAAAACCTTGAGGTAGTGCTTGAAGACGTCGGAGGCGGCGCGGATCTCGAGGATTCCCTGCAGGAGGAGTTTGCAGAAAGCTGCCAGGAGCTGCCGCCGCTCCTGCAGAGCCTCCAGCCGCCCCTCCACGGCCTCTGAAACGAGGAAAAAATGGGAAATTTTGGTAAAAAAGATAAAGAAAAATTAGAGAGAAAATCGGGGAAAAAACCCCAAAAAAAATACAAAAAAATGCAAAAAAATGATGCAAAAATGATGAAAAATCAACGAAAAATCGCAAATAAATCATCGAAAAAGCAACGAAAATTTCGTGAAAAATACCAAATAAGTTCCCTGAAAATCCCCCCAAAAATCCTGAAAAAAATGCCTAAAAATCAACAAAAAATCTCTAAAAAAATCAACAGAAAATGAGCAAAAAAAGAGAATTTGCAAAGGTCACCAGGAGCTGCCGCCGCTCCACGCCCTCTGAAAAACCAAAATTTGGGTAATTTTAGGTGAAAAAAGTTTAGAAAATAATTAAAGAAAAAAATCGGGGGAAAAAACCTCAAAAAACCCACAAAAAATGGCAAAAAAATGGTGAAAAAATGATGATAAATCAATGAAAAATGTGAAAAAAATGGTCGGAAAATGGACAAAAATTCCCTGAAAAACTTCCCAAAAATTCCCTCAAAATTCACTAAAAAATCCAAAAAAAAAATCCAAAAAACAATCCCTAAAAAATTAACAAAAAATCAACAAAAAATCAAGAAAAAAATCAACAGAAAGTGAGCAAAAAAAGAGAATTTGAAGAAAGCTGCCAGGAGCTGCCGCCGCTCCACGGCCTCTGAAATGGGGAAAAAATGGGAAATTTTGGTTAAAAAGTTAAAAAAAAAATTAGAGAGAAAAAATCGGAGAAAAAAACGCAAAAAAAAAGCAAAAAAAAAATGCAAAAAAAAGACCAAAAAATGATGAAAAATCGATCAAAAATCGCGAAAAATTACAGGAGAAGCGACAAAAATTCTCTGGAAAACCTCCACAAAAAAATGGCATAAAATTCCCAAAAAATCCCTAAAAAGATCCCCAAAATATCCCAAATAAATTCCCTGGAAAATTACAAAAATATCCCCAAAAAATGGGTCAAGAACAATGAAAAATCAGCGAAAAGTCCCCAAAAAATGCTCGGAAAATCAACCAAAATTCCCTGAAATATTTCGCAAAAAAAATCCAAAAAATCCCAAAAAATCCCAAAAAAGTCCCCCCAAAAATCCAAAAAAATTCCCTGAAAATTTCCAAAAAAAATCCTAAAAAAAAAGCTAAAAAACAATGAAAAGTCAATGAAGAATCCCAAATCAATCCTCGACAAATCAAGAAAAATTCCCCAAAAAATCCCAAAAAAGTCCTAAAAAATGCCTAAAAAAATGCCTAAAAATCAACAAAAAATCTCTAAAAAAATCAACAGAAAATGACCAAAAAAAGAGAATTTGCAAAGGTCACCAGGAGCTGCTGCCGCTCCTGCAGAGCCTCCAGGCGCCCCTCCACGCCCTCTGAAAAACCAAAATTTGGGTAATTTTAGGTGAAAAAAGTTTAGAAAATAATTAAAGAAATAAATCGGGGGAAAAAACCTCAAAAAACCACAAAAAATGGCAAAAAAAAGGTGAAAAAACGAGGATAAGTCAATGAAAAATGTGAAAAAAAATGGTTGGAAAATGGACAAAAATTCCCTGAAAAATTGGCCAAAAAAGCAAAAAAAAAATCCCCAAAAATTCCCCAAAAAATTCAAGGAAATAAAAATATCCCCCCAAAAAATCGCAAAAAAATTGCAAAAAATCACAAAAAAAAATCCAAAAAAATAGCAAAAAATTCCCAAAAAATCAAAATAAATTCCCAAAAAATCCCAAAAAATCCCAAAAAATTCCCCAAAAGTTCAAAAAAAAAATCCAAAAATAATCCCAAAAAATCCAAAAAATTCCCAAAAAAATCCCAAAAAATCCCAAAAAATTCCCCAAAAAAATAAAAAAAAAAATCCAAAAAAATTCCCAAAAAATTCGCAAAAATTCCCAAAAAATTCCAAAAAAATTCCAAAAAAATTCCCAAATTTTCTCTCACCTTCATCCTCCTCCTGGGTCGGTCCCAGGTCGCTCTCCTGGGGGAACACGAGGTCAGCCACGGTCGCTGCCAAATCCAAAAAAAATCCCCAAAAAATCCCCAAAAACCCAAAAAAATTACAAATAAATCCTAAATTAATCCAAATAAATTCTTGAATAAATCCCAGAAAAATCCACAAAAAAATCCCTGAAAAAGGAACAAAAAATCCCTGAAAAATCGCAAAAAATACGAAAAAATCTCCAAAAAATCGTAAAAATTTCCAAAAAAATCCCACAAAAATTCCCAAAAAATTCCCCAAAAAATCCCCAAAAAATCCTAAATAAATCCCTGAAAAATCAACCAAAAATATTCAAAAAATCAAGAATTTTTTTTTAAATATAAAAAAACTTCCAAAAAAAAAATTATTAAAAAATCACAAAAAAATTCTAAAAAAATCGAAAAAATTTCAAAAAAATTCCAAAAAATCCCAAAAAATTCCCAAAAATTCCCCAAAAATTCCCGAATTTTTTTCTCACCTTCCTCCTCCTCCTGGGTCGGTCCCAGGTCGCTCTCCTGGGGGAACACGAGGTCAGCCACGGTCGCTGCCATTTGCGTTTGGAGCTCAGCGTCAGCAGAAATTCGCAGAAATTCCAGAGGCAGCCCCGGGCCCAGCACGATCAGGAGGTCACTGAGGCAGAGAAAAGCCTTTTTGGGGAGAAAAAGTAAAATTTAGGGGAAAAATTTAAAAAAAATTGGGACTTCTAGCAAAAAAAAAGGAGATTTTAGCAAACAAAATGGGGATTTTAGAGGAAAAAAGGAGGAAAAGATGAGAATTGTAATGCAAATTTCTCCCAAAACCCTCAAAAATCCCAAATTTATCCCAAAAAGCCCAAACTTTTCCCAAAAAACCCAAAATGGTCCCAAAAAAATCCTGATTTTTTTTTAAAAAAACCCCCACATTTATCCCAAAAAAACCCCAAATTTTGCCCAAATTTCTCAGAAAAAAACCCAAATTTCACCCAAATTGCTCCCAAAAAAACCTCAAATTTCTCTTAAAATCCAAAAAAAATCCCAAATTTTTCCCAAAAAATCCCAAATTTCTACCAAAAAATCCCAAATTTCTACCAAGAAATCCCAAATTTATCCCAAAATAATTCCAAATTTCCCCCAAAAACACTGAAAAAAATTGCAAATTTATCCCAAAAACACCCAAATTTTGCCCAAATTTCTCAGAAAAAACCCAAATTTCACCCAAATTGCTCCCAAAAAAACCTCAAATTTCTCTTAAAATCCAAAAAAAATCCCAAATTTTTCCCAAAAAATCCCAAATTTCTACCAAAAAATCCCAAATTTCTACCAAGAAATCCCAAATTTATCCCAAAATAATTCCAAATTTCCCCCAAAAACACTGAAAAAAATTGCAAATTTATCCCAAAAACACCCAAATTTTGCCCAAATTTCTCAGAAAAAACCCAAATTTCACCCAAATTGCTCCCAAAAAAACCTCAAATTTCTCTTAAAATCAAAAAAAATCCCAAATTTCTCCCAAAAAATCCCAAATTTCTCCCAAAAAATCCCAAATTTCTCCCAAAAAACCCCAAATTCCCACCGTGTATCGCACTCGCGGCTCGAGGTCACCGAGGAGATTCTGACACAGAGAGAGGAACGAGGAGGCCTTGGAGCGAAAATCCTGTAGAGAATCCTGGGATTTGGGGAGAAAAAATGGAAATTTGGGGAATTTTGGGAAAAAGAACAGGAATTTGGAGCATTTGGGGGGAAAAAATAGGAATTTTTGGGGAAAAAAATGGAGATTTTGGGGGGAAAAATGGGAATTTTTGGGGAAAAAATGGGGATTTGGAGGGAAAAAACTCAGATTTTCGGTGAAAAAATGGGAATTTGGGAAAAAAATTGGGAATTTTCAGGGAATTTGGGGGGAAAATGGGAATTTTGGGGGGAAAAATGGGAATTCTTGGGGAAGAATGAGAATTTTGGGGAAAAAATGGAATCTGGGGAGGGAAAAACGGAATTTGGGAGGGAATTTTTGGGAGAGTCTCAGTGGATTTTGGAGGAATTTTGGGGAATTTTGGGAGAGTTTTTGCAGAAATTTTTGGGAGAATTTTGGGGTCATTTTGGGAAGATTCTCAGGGGATTTGGGGGAAATTTTTTGAGAATTTTGGGGTAATTCTTGCAGGAACTTTTGGGAGAATCTCAGGGAATTTTGGGGGAGATTTGGGGAATTTTGGGGGAAATTTTGGGCAATTTTTGGGGAATTTTTTGGGAATTTTTGGGAGAATCTCAGGGTATTTTTGGGGAATTTTTGGAGGAATTTTGGGCAGAATTTTGGGGATTTTTGGGAATTTCTCACCGGGGCAGCTCCGGATTCAGGAATTCGGGAGAGCTCCCAGAGGAGATGATAAAAAACACAGGAAATCGCCGGAGCTGTGACCTGCAGGAAAAATCAGAAAAAAATGGTAAAAAATGGTGAAAAAATGGCAAAAAATGGTGAAAAATGGGAAAAAATGGGAAAAACTGGTGGAAAAAAAGGAAAAAAATGGCAAAAAATGGGGGAAAAAGGGAGAAAAAAAGGCCAAAAATGGCAAAATATCTCCAATTCTTACAAAGTCCCCAAAATGTCCCCAAAGTCCCCAACATCTCCAATGTCCCCTATGTCGTCAAAATCCCAAAATATTCTAAATTCTCCCAAAGGCCCCAGATGTCCCCAATGTCCCCAAAACCCCAGAATATCCCAAATGTCCTCAATGGCCCAATCCCTCCATGTCCCCATGGATGTCCCCATTGTCCCCAAATCCTCCAATGTCCCCAATGTCCCCTGAGATATCCCCAATGTCCCCAATGTCCCCAATGTCCCAAAATGTCCCCAAATTCTCTCAATGTGCCCAACATCCCCAATGTCTCCATTGATGTCCCCAATGTCCCCACTGTCCCCAAAATCCCAAAATGTCCCCAATCCCCCCAATGTCCCCAAGGTGTCCCCAATGCCCCAGTGTCCCCAATCCCCGCACTGTCCCCAATGTCCCCAGTGTCCCCAATGTCCCCAATCCCCCCAATGTCCCCAGTGTCCCCAGCAGTGTCCCCAGCAGTGTCCCCAGCAGTGTCACCTGTCCCCAGTGTCCCCAGGCTGTCCCCAGTGTCCCCAGGCTGTCTCCAGTGTCCCCAGGCTGTCCCCACTGTCCCCAGTGTCCCCAGCAGTGTCCCCAGTGTCCCCAATGTCCCCAGCAGTGTCCCCTGGCCCCGCTGTCCCCAGTGTCCCCAGCAGTGTCCCTGTCAGTGTCCTCAATGTCCCCAGCAGTGTCCCCAATGTCCCCAGCAGTGTCACCTGTCCCCAGCAGTGTCCCCAGGCTGTCCCCAGCAGTGTCCCCAGGCTGTCCCCAGCAGTGTCCCCAGCAGTGTCACCTGTCCCCAGCAGTGTCCCCAAGGTGTCCCCGTCACTGTCACCTGTCCCCAGCACTGTCCCCAGTGTCACCTGTCCCCAGTGTCCCCAATGTCCCCAGGCTGTCCCCAGTGTCCCCAGCAGTGTCCCCAAGGTGTCCCCAAGGTGTCCCCAGCAGTGTCACCTGTCCCCAGCAGTGTCCCCAAGGTGTCCCCAGCAGTGTCACCTGTCCCCAGTGTCCCCAAGGTGTCCCCAGCAGTGTCCCCAAGGTGTCCCCAGCAGTGTCACCTGTCCCCAGCAGTGTCCCCAAGGTGTCCCCAGTGTCACCTGTCCCCGCAGGTCGCTGCTCTCTCTCCTGTGCCTCAGGAGGCTCCAGCAGGGGCTCAGGAGACCCCAGGGCGTCAGGTCGTGGCACCTTGGGGACAGCGGGGACATCACTGGGGACATTTGGGGACATTGGGGATAATGGGGACACCTTGGGGACAGTTAGAGACAATGGGAGAATTTGGGACATTTGGGGATTTGGGGACATTGGGGGCTTGGGGACATTGGGGACATTAGGAACATTGGGAGAATTTGGGATATTTTGGGGACAGTGGAGGGACACTGGGGACATTGGGGACAATGGAGGGTTGGGGACATTAGGAACATTGGGAGAATTTGGGATATTTTGGGATTTTGAGCACATTGAGGACATTGGGGACATTGGGGACATCACTGGGAACATTTGGGACATTGGGGACATTGGGGACATCACTGGGGACATCAGAGGAAACATTGGGGACATTTGGAGACATCACAAGGGACAGTGGGGACAGCTGGGGACATCGATGGGGACATTTTGGGACCTTGGGGACATTGGGGACATTGAGGGATTGGGGACATTGGGGACATTGGCGATACTGGGAGGATTGGGGACATTATTGGGGACATTGGGGACATGGAGAACATTTGGGGACATTGGGAGGATTGGGGACATCGGGGACATTTAGGATTTGGGGATGTTGGGGACAGTGGGGACATGGGGAGAATTTGGGACATTTTGGGATTTGGGGGACACTGGGGACATCGATGGGGACATGGGAGGACATTGGGGACATTGAGGGATTGGGGACATTTGGGACATTTTGGGCTTTGGGGAACACTGGGGACATTGGGGACATTGGGGACATTGGGGACATTTGGGTTATTTGGGAAAATCTGGGATGTTTCGGGGTTTTGGGGACATTTGGGATTTGGGGACATTGGGGACAACCAGTCCCTCCCAATCCCTCCCAGTCCCTCCCAGTATCCCCAGTCCCACCTGAAGAGCACCTCCAGTCTCCTCAGTGTCACCGCCAGGGCAAAGATGTCCTCCTCGTCCGGAGCCTCGGCCTGAGGGGACAGCCGTGTCCCCAAATGTCCCCAAATGTCCCCAAATGTCCCCAAATTGTCCTCAATGTCCCCAAATCCCAAATTTCCCAATCCCAGTGTTCCCAGTATCCCGATCCCAGTCCGTCCCAGTCCATCCCAGTCCATCCCAGTCACCTGGAGCAGCTCGGTGACCTGCAGGTGGCACCTGGCCCCAATGTCCCCAATGTCCCCAATGTCCCCAAATCCCAAATTTCCCAAATTTCTCAATCTCAGTATCTCAATATCCCCAAATCCCACTCCGTCCCAGTTGCTCCCAGTTTGTCCCAGTTTATCCCAGTTCCATCCCAGTCCCTCCCAGTCACCTGAAGCACTTCGGTGACCTACAGGTGGCACCTGTCCCCAATGTCCCCAATGTCCCCAAATCCCAAATTTCTCAATCCCAATGTCCCCAAACCTCAATCCCAGTATCCCCAATGTCCCAATCCCAGTATTCCCAGTCCGTCCCAGTCCATCCCAGTCCATCCCAGTGACCTGGAGCAGCTCGGTGACCTGCAGGTGGCACCTGTCCCCAATGTCCCCAATGTCCCCAATCCATTCCCAACGTCCCCAATGCCCTCAATGTCCCCAAATAACAAATTTCCCAAATTTCCCAATCCCAATGACACCAACGATCAATTCCCAGTCCATCCCAGTCCCTCCCAGTCCATCCCAGTCCCTCCCAGTTGCCTGGAGCAGCTCGGTGACCTGCAGGTGGCACCTGTCCCCAACATCCCCAATGTCCCCAATGTCCCCAATGTCCCCAAATCCCAAATTTCCCAATCCCAGTGCCCCAAATCCCAAATCTCTCAATCCCAATGACCCAATCCCAGTATTCCCAGTCCATCCCAGTCCCTCCCAGTCACCTGGAGCAGCTCGGTGACCTGCAGGTGGCACCTGTCCCCCAGGCTGTCCCCAAGGCGGCTCCGGGCGATGTCCCCAAGGCCTCGGAGGGAAAATTTGGAATCGCAGAGAGCGCGGAGAGCTCCGGAGGCAGCGGAGAGGACCGGAAAGGGCTCCGAGTGCTTCCCGAAAATATCGACTATCCCCTCCAGGAGCTGCTCCAGGGGCTGGGGGGGAACTGGGATGGACTGGGATGGACTGGGATGGACTGGGATGGGGTTTGGGGTCACTGGGATAAACTGGGAGGGACTGGGATGGACTGGGAGCACTGGGAATGGCTCCGAGTGCTTCCCGAAAATGTCACAGATCCCATCCAGGAGCTGCTCCAGGGGCTGGGATGGGAACTGGGATGGACTGGGAGGGACTGGGATGGGGTTTGAGGTCAGTGGGATAAACTGGGATGGACTGGGATAAACTGGGATGGGGTTTGGGGTCACTGGCATAAACTGGGATGGACTGGAATGGACTGGGAGCACTGGGAATGGCTCCGAGTGCTTCCCAAAAATGTCACAGATCCCATCCAGGAGCTGCTCCAGGGGCTGGGGGGGAACTGGGATGGACTGGGATAGACTGGGATGGGGTTTGGGGTCACTGGGACAAACTGGGATGGACTGGGATGGACTGGGATGGACTGGGATGGGGTTTGAGGTCACTGGGATAAACTGGGAGGGACTGGGAGGCAGCGGAAAGGACCGGAAAGGGCTCCGAGTGCTTCCCGAAAATGTCACAGATCCCGTCCAGGAGCTGCTCCAGGGGCTGGGGGGGAACTGGGATAGACTGGGAGGGACTGGGATAGACTGGGAGTGAACTGGGATGGGGTTTGGGGTCACTGACATAAACTGGGAGGGACTGGGATGGACTGGGAGGCAGCGGAAAGGACCGGAAAGGGCTCCGAGTGCTTCCCGAAAATGTCACAGATCCTGTCCAGGAGCTGCTCCAGGGGCTGGGATGGGAACTGGGATGGACTGGGAGTGAACTGGGATGGACTGGGATGGACTGGGATGGGGTTTGGGGTCACTGGGATAAACTGGGAGGGACTGGGATGGACTGGAATGGACTGGGAGCACTGGGAAGGGCTCCGAGTGCTTCCCGAAAATACCGATTATTCCGTCCAGGAGCTGCTCCAGGGGCTGGGATGGGAACTGGGATGGACTGGGACGGACTGGGATGGGGTTTGAGGTCACTGGGATAAACTGGGATGGACTGGGATGGACTGGGATGGGGTTTGAGGTCACTGGGATAAACTGGGAGGGACTGGGATGGACTGGGAGCACTGGGAATGGCTCCGGGTGCTTCCCGAAAATGTCACAGGTTCCGTCCAGGAGCTGCTCCAGGGGCTGGGGGGGAACTGGGATAAACTGGGATGGACTGGGATGGGGTTTGGGGTCACTGGGATAAACTGGGATGGACTGGGATAAACTGGGATGGGGTTTGGGGTCACTGGCATAAACTGGGAGGGACTGGAATGGACTGGGAGCACTGGGAAGGGCTCCGAGTGCTTCCCGAAAATACCGATTATTCCGTCCAGGAGCTGCTCCAGGGGCTGGGATGGGAACTGGGATGGACTGGGATGGGGTTTGAGATCACTGGGATAAACTGGGAGGGACTGGGATAGACTGGGAGTGAACTGGGATGGGGTTTGAGGTCACTGGGATAAACTGGGATGGACTGGGAGGGACTGGGATGGACTGGGAGCACTGGGAATGGCTCCGAGTGCTTCCCGAAAATGTCACAGATCCCATCCAGGAGCTGCTCCAGGGGCTGGGGGGGAACTGGGATGGACTGGGATAAACTGGGAATCACTGGGATGGGGTTTGGGGCCACTGGGATAAACTGGGATAAACTGGGAGGGACTGGGATGGACTGGGAGTGAACTGGGATGAGGTTTGGGGTCACTGGGATGGACTGGGATGGACTGGGATGGGGTTTGGGGTCACTGGGATAAACTGGGATGGACTGGGATGGATGGGGATGGACTGGGATAGACTGGGAATCACTGGGATGGGATCTGGGGGCATTGGGAAGCACTGGGATGGACTACGATGGACTTGGAATGGACTGCAAGGAAATTTGGGAACACTGGGAATGGACTGGGAGCGAACTGGAACAGACTGGGATGGACTGCGATAAATTGGGATAAACTGGGATGAGGTTTGGGGTCACTGGGATAAACTGGGAGGGACTGGGATGGACTGGGAGCACTGGGAATGGCTCCGAGTGCTTCCCGAAAATGTCACAGATTCTGTCCAGGAGCTGCTCCAGGGGCTGGGGGGGAACTGGGATGGACTGGGAGGGACTGGGATGGACTGGGATAAACTGGGATGGGGTTTGGGGTCACTGGGATAAACTGGGATGGACTGGGATGGACTGGGAGGCAGCGGAAAGGACCGGAAAGGGCTCCGAGTGCTTCCCGAAAATGTCACAGATCCCGTCCAGGAGCTGCTCCAGGGGCTGCGGGGGAACTGGGATGGACTGGGATGGACTGGGATGGACTGGGATGGACTGGGATGGAGTGGGATGGACTGGGATAAACTGGGATGGACTGGGATGGACTGGGAATCACTGGGATGAGATTTGGGGGCATCGAGATGGACTTGGAATGGACTGCAGTAGGATTTAGGAACACTGGGATGGACTGGGATGGACTGGGAACAAACTGGGATGGACTAGGAACAAACTGGGATGGACTGGGATGGACTGGGAGTGAACTGGGATGGGGTTTGAGGTCACCGGGATAAACTGGGAGGGACTGGGAGCACTGGGAAGGGCTCCGAGTGCTTCCCGAAAATGTCACAAATCCTGTCCAGGAGCTGCTCCAGGGGCTGAGGACAAACTGGGATGGACTGGGATGGACTGGGAGTGAACTGGGATGGGGTTTGGGGTCACTGGGATAAACTGGGATCGACTGGGATGGACTGGGAGTGAACTGGGATGGACTGGGATGGACTGGGAATCACTGGGATGGGGTCTGGAGGCACTGGGATGGACTGGGATGGGGTTTGGGGGCGCTGGGATGGACTGGGATGGACTGGGAGGAACTGGGAATGGACTAAGCTAAACTGGGATGAACTGAGCTGAACTGGGAGCGACTAGGAACAAACTGGGCTGAGCTGCTCTACACTGGTCTATACTGGTTTGTACTGGTTTGTACTGGTTTGTACTGGTTTAAACTGGTCTGAACTGGTCCCTGACCTTTTCCCATCGTCCTGTGCGGAACAGGGAGCGCTCCAGGGACTGGGAACAAACTGGTCTATGCTGGTTTAAACTGGTTTACACTGACCTATACTGGTTTATACTGGTCTGTAACTGGTTAAACTGGTTTGTACTGGCTTTAACTGGTCTAAACTGGTCCAAACTGGTCTCTGACCTTCTCCCCAGCGGCCCGTGCGGAACAGGGAGAGCTCCAAGTGCTGCAGGAGTTCCAAAATCGCCGCCGCCGACTCAGCCTCGGCAGAAAACTGAGGAATTTTGGGAGAAAAAAACCAAATTTTGGAAAAAAAATACAAAAATTAGAGAAATTTGGAGGAAATTAGGGAAATTTGAGGGAAAAAATTGGATTTTGGGGGGAAAAAATTGGGATTTTTGAGGAGAAAAAGTGAGATTTTGGGGGCACGAAAAGGGATTTTGGAGGGGGAAAAATAGGAAAAATAAATGGGATTTTGGAGGGAAAAATGGACATTTGAGAAAAAAATTAAAAATACAAATTTCAGGAAAAATTAGTGAAATTTGAAAAAAATATTGGAATTTTGCGGCAAAAATGGGGACTTTGGGCAGAAAAGAAAAAAATTTTAGGGGAGAAAAAGGAAAAATAAATGACATTTTTTGGGGGAAGCAAATAGAATTTTAGGAAAAAACAAATGAAATTTTTGGGGGAATAAAGAGAATTTTTGAGGAAAAACAAATTAGATTTTAATGGAAAAATAAATAAGACTTTAGGGGGAAAATTGGGATTTTAAGGGGAAAAAAAATAGAATTTTGAGTGAGAAAATTAGGAATTTTGGGAACAAAAAATTGCAATTTTATGGATAAAAAGACGGAATTTTATGGAGAAAAAATAGGAATTTTGGGGGGCAAAAAAGGGAATTTTGGGGAGAAAAAAAATTGAATTTTGGGGCAAAAGAAAGAGGAATTTTAGAGAGGGAAAGATGAAATTTTGGGAGAAAAAATGTAATTTTGACCCTAAAAAAAAAAGGATTTTTCCCCAAATTTTTGCAGATTTTCCTCAAATTTTCAAGGATTTTCCTAAAATTCATGGAATTTTCATCAAAATGTTCAGATTTTCTAGGAAAGCTCTGACCTTTTCCAGGAGCTGGGGCAGGACGGGGATGAGGCAGCGACTGAGCCGAGATTTCTCCTCTTGCTGCTCCCGACGCTCCCGAGAGGAAATCTTGGGGAAAAAAGGGAAAAAATGAAATTAAAATCCCCAAAATTCAATAAAAATTTACTGAATTTCTGAGCTCTAAAATACCTGGAGAATAAAAAAAAAAATTGTTGTAAAAATCGGTGAAAATGTCTCAAAAATTCCATGAATATTTGCAAAATAATCCTGAGAAATTACAGAAAATTCCCTAAAAATTCAGAATAAATACCAAAATTCCCCTAAAATCCCCAGAAATTAAATTTTAAAAAACACAAACTACAAAACAAAAAAATGCCAAAAAATCCCCCAAAAATTCCAAAGAACTTTTGTAAAAATCCCCAGAAAATCCCCGAAATTCTCAATAAAAATTCCCCAAAAATTCTCAAAGGAATTCCCAAAACTCAGCAAAGAATCCCAAAAATGCAAAAAAAAAAATAAAAAAAAAAAATTCCAAGGAAACCCAAAAAACCCCCAAAAATTCTCACAATATCCTCTGAAAACTCCCCAAAAATGCCCCAGAATTCCCCAAAAAATTCCCCCAAAAATCCCAAAAATTAAAAAAAAAAAAAATCAGAAATCCTCAAAATTCCCAAAAAAAATTCTCCCAAAATATTCCCCAAGAACTTCACAAAAAGTACCCAAAAATACTTTTCAGAATTCCAAAAACATCCCCAAAATTCCCTAAAAATTCACAAAAACTCCCCAAAAATCCCCGAAAATTCCTCAAATCCCCAAAATCCCCAAAATTCCCAAAGAAATCAAAAAAATTCCTCCAAAAATTCCCTGGAAAACCAAAAATATTTCCCAAAAACTCTGAAAGTTCTCTGAAAATTCTGAAAAATTCCCCAAAAAACCACCAAAAAAATCCCAAAATTCTCCAGGAATTCTCAAAATTCTCTGAAAATTCCCAATTATTCCCAAAAATTCCTAAAATTTTCCCAGAGTTTCCAGAACTTTCCTGACTTTTCCATGGGCGGCTCTGTCCCCCGGGGGCTGTCCCAAAAAAAAATCCCAAAATCCCCAAAAAAATCCCCAAAATCACCAAAAACTAAAAAAAAATTTCCCAAAAATCCCAAATTAATTCTCTCCAGAAAAATCTCCAAGGATTTCCAAAAATTAAAAAAAAAAAATCAGAAAATTCCCAAAATTTCCCCAAAATAAAAAAAAAATTCCCAAAAACTGTGGAAAATTTCCTAGAAATTCCCAAAAAATTCCCTAAAAAATCTCAAAAAAATTCCCAAAATTCTCTGAAAGTTCCCAAAATTCTCTGAAAATTCCCAAATATTCCCAAAATTCCGAAATTTCCCCAAACTTTCCGGAACTTTCCTGACCTTTCCGTGGGCAGCTCTGTCCCCCGGGGGCTGTCCCAGAGCTCTGCGGCCACTGCAGCTCAGAACTTCCACCAGAGCTTTCTCCTGAGCCAGATCCAGGCCTGGAACACCAGTTTAAACCAGTATAAACCAGTATAAACCAGTATGGACCAGTATAAACAGTATGAACCAGTTTGGAGCAGGAAAATTCCAGAAAAACCCCAGTTTGGAACAAGACTGTGATGGGAATGGGAATGGGACGGGGAATGGAGAAACCAATTCAGACCAGTTTGGACCAGTTTAGACCAATTTAAACCAGTATGAACCAGTATGGACCAGTATAGACTAGTATGAACCAGTATGAACCAGTATAAACCAGTATAGACCAGTATGAACCAGTATGAACCAGTACAAACCAGTATGAACCAGTACAAACCAGTATGAACCAGTTTGGAGCAGGGAAATGGCAGAGCTCTGCAGCCACTGCAGCTCAGAACTTCCACCAGAGCTTTCTCCTGAGCCAGATCCAGGCCTGGAACACCAGTTTGGACCAGTTTAAACCAGCATGGACCAGTATGAACCAGTTCAAACCAGTATGGACCACTATGGACCAGTATGGACCAGTTTGGAGCAGGAAAATCACAGAAAAATCCCAGTTTGGAGCAGAAAGAGAACGGAAAAGTAAAGGGAAAAACCAGTTTGGACCAGTTCAGACCAGTTTGGACCAGTTCAAACCAATATAAACCAGTATGAACCAGCAAAAACCAGTATGAACCAGTTCAAACCAGTATGAACCAGTTCAAACCAGTTTGGGGCAGCAAGGCTGGAACAGGAAGGAAATGGGAATGGGAGTAAGACGGGAATGGAGAAACCAGTTGGGACCAGTTCAGACCAGTTTGGACCAGTTCAGACCAGTTGGGACCAGTTCAGACCAGTTTAGACCAGTTGGAGCAATACAAACCAGTTCGGACCCCTCCCAGTCCCTCCCAGTATAAACCAGTATACAAATACTCATTTTCCCATTTTTTTCTACTTTCCCCCAATTTTTTCCCAATTTTCCATTCCCAGTCCCTCCCAGTTTGTCCCAGTCCATCCCAGTTTGTCCCAGTCCATCCCAGTTTGTTCCCAGTCCATTCCCATTCCATCCCCGTCCATTCCCAGTCCTGCCCAGTACAAACCAGTATACAAATCCCCATCTTTCCCTCATATTTTCCCCAATTTTCCATTCCCAGTCCATACCAGTCCATTCCCAGTCCCTCCCAATCCATTCCCAGTCCCTCCCAGTCCCTCCCAGTCCATTCCCAGTCCCTCCCAATCTGTCCCAGTCAGTCCCAGTTTGTCCCAGTCCATTCCCAGTCCCTCCCAGTCCCTCCCAGTCCATTCCCAGTCCCTCCCAGTATAAAAATTCCCTTTTCTTTCCCCTTTTTTCCCATCTTTTCACCATTTTCTTGCATACTTTCCCCAATTTTTTCCCAAATTTTCCCGTTTTTTCTCCTCCCAGTCCCTCCCAGTCTGTCCCAGTCCCTCCCAGTCTGTCCCAGTCCGTACTGGTTTGAGGTTCCAGGAGGAGTTCGGTGATTCCTTCCCAATCCTTGAGCAAATTCCCAGCACAGTCCCAGAGAGAATCGACCAAGAACGCGGCGTGTTCGTGCAGCTGGGGGGAAATTTGGGTCACAATTCCCAAAATTCCCAAATTTCCCAAAATTCCCGAAATTCCTAAAAAATTCCCAAAAAATTTGGTGAAAAAAGGACAAAATTTGGCCAAAAAATGACAAAATTTCTGCAAAAAATGACAAAATTCGCCCCATATTCACCAAAAATGCGGTGTGTTCGTGGAGCTGGGGGGGAAATTTGGGTCAGAATTCCCAAAATTAAAAAAAAAAAAAAAAATCCCAAAGAATCCGCAAAAAATGACAAAATTTCAGTGAAAAATAAAAAAAAAAACCTGCAAAAAATCCCCAAAATTTCCTGAAAAAGTCCCAAAATTTTCCCCAAAATTTCCCCAAAATTCCCAAAAATTCAAGACCACAAATAGGCTTTGGAATCAGAACACAAAAATTCCCCAAAAATTAAAAAATAATTGCAAAAAATTCCCCAAAAATCCCTGAAAAAGACCCAAAAATTTTTTTAAAAATCCCCCAAAAAACCCCCAAAATTCCCAAAATTTTGCCCAAAATTCGCAAAAATTTAAGATCCCAAATAAGATTAGGAACTGACACCACAAAGTTTTTTAAAAAATCCTAAAATTTTTTTTTAAATCCAAAAAACCCACAAAAATCCCAAAAAATCCCTAAAAAACCAAAAAAGCCCCCAAAAAATCCCAAGAATTCAAAAAAAATTTTTAAAAAATCCCAAAATTCCCAAAAAACCCCAAACTTGTGGAAATTTTCCCCAAACCCCAGAAATTTTTGAGATCACAAATGAACTTGAGAACTGCCACACCAAAATTCCCAAAAATTTCCCCAAAAATTATAAAAACCCCAAAAAATCCTAAAAAAATCTGCAAATACAACCCAAAATTACCCCCAAAAGCTCCAAATTTCCAGAAAAATACCCAAAATTCCCCAATTTCCCCCAAAACTCCCAAAAATTCAAGATCACAAAGAAGATTTCCAATTTGGACCTCAAACTTCCAAAAAAATCCCCAAAAATTAAAAGAAAATTTTTAAAAAATCTCCAAAAAATCCTAAAAAATCCCCAAAATTCCCCAAAAAAGACCCAAAATTCCCAAAATTTCCCCCAAAATTCCAAAAAATTCTGTATTAAAAAAAACATTTAAAATCCAGAACAAAAAACTCCCCTAACCTTTTTCAAAAATTTTTAAAAAAATCCAAAAAAACCCCAAAATATCCCAAAAAAACCCCAAAATTCGCAAAAAATTCCCCAGAAAAATTCCCAAAAAATTCTTAAAAAATCCCCAAATTCCCAAACTTCCCAAATTTCCCAAAATTCCTAAAATTTCCCCGAATTGGCAGACCTGGGAGTGCAGGAAGAAGTCGATGAGGAGAAGCAGAAAAGTTTTGGTTTCGCCTGAGGAATCTCCGTGGGTCTGGGGATCCAGGAGCCTAAAATTGGGAAAAAATGAGAATTTTTGGGGGAAAATTTGGGGGAAATTTGGGAGAAATTAGGAAAAAAAAAGGGGAAAAATTGGGGGGAAATTAAGGGAGAAATGGGAAAAAATTGGAGAAAAATTGGGGAAGAAATGGGGAAGAAATGGGAAAAATTTGGGGGAATTTGGGGAAAAATTGAGAGAAATTTGCGAAAATTTGGGGGAACATTAGAGAAAAAATTTGGGGAAATTTGGGGGAAAATTTGGGGAAAATTGGAGAAAAAATTGGGAGGAATTTGGAGAAAATTTGGGGAAAAATTGGGAAAATTTGGGGAAAATTTGGGAAAAGTTGGGGAAAATTTGGGGGAGAAAATAAGAAAAATTGGGAGAAATTAAGAGAAAAATTGGGGAAAATTAGAGAAGAAAATCAGAAAAATTAGGAAAAAGCAAAGGAAAAATTCAGGGGAATTTAGGGGAAACTGGGGGAAAATTGGGAGGAATTTGGGGAGAAATGGGAAAAAAATGGGAAAATTGGGGAAAGATTGGGGAAAATTCGGGAAAATTTGGATAAAAAATAGGGAAAAAATAAAATTAGGGGGAAAATTGGGGAAAAATGGAGAAAATTAAAAGAAAAATGGGAAAAAAATTGGGAAAAAGGAGGAAAAATTTGGGGGAAATTAGGGGAGAAATAAGGAAACAAATGGAGGGAAAATGTAGAAAATTTGGGGAAAATTAGACAAAAAATTCGGGAAAATTAAGAGACAAATGAGAAAAAAATTGGGGAAAAATTGGGAGAAATTTGGCGAAATTTGGGGAAAATTTGGGGGGAAATTTGGGGGAAAATTAGTGGAAAAAATGAGGAAAAAATTGGGGGAATTTGGGGGGAAATGGGGAAAATTTAGACAAAAATGGGAAAAAAACTTCGGGAAAATCGGGGGGAAATGGAGCTGGAATCAGAAAAAAAGGAAAATTGGGAAAAACTGAAGTGGGATAGAGAAAAATTGGGAAAAAGAGGGGTGGGATTTGGGGAAAAGCTGCAAAAAAAATTGGGGTGAGAGAGTAAAAAGAATGGGAAAAACCAGAGAAAAAAATGGGAAAACACAGGGAAAAATGAGGAAAAAATTTTTAAAATTGTAAAAAAAATCACGAAAAAACAAAGTGGGAATAACAAAAAAAAAAAAAAAAAGGGAATTGGAATAAACAGTTAAAATAATGAAAAAAAAAAAAGTAAAAAAATAAAAAAAACAGAGCTGGGATAAGGAAGAAAAAAAAGGAAAAATCAAGAAAAACAAAGTTTGTTCTCCACCCGAAGCCAAACCCCCAGGGATTGGGAAGGGCTGAGATGAAAATATTTTAGGATGAAGAAATTTGGGGATGAGGTCATTTTGGGATGAAGAAATTCTAGCACAAAGTTATTTTAGGACAAAAAAAAACTTTTGGGATGAGATAATTCTAAAATAAAAAAAAATTTGGGACGAGGTAGAGTCAAAAAAATCGATTTTAGAGTGAAAATATTTTAGGATGAAATTAATTTTTGGATGAAATTATTTTCGAATGAGATAAATTTTAGAATGAAATTAATTTTGGGGTAATTTTTGGGTGAAATTCAATTTAAGATTAAGAAATTTTAAGATGAAGAACTTATAGGATGAGATAATTTCAGGATAAAAAAAAATTAAAATGAAGTTAATTTCAGGATGAAGAAATTTTGGGATGAGGTTACTTTCCAATAAAAAGATTTTGGAATAAAGTTAATTTTCGGATGAAGAAATTTTATGAGGAGGCAATTTTGGGATGAGAGAATCGCAGATTTCGGGAGGAACCCAAAATCGATTCCCGGAAAATTCCAGAATCTTTCCCAAAAAGAATTTTGGGGGAAGGGCAGGGCCAGGACTGCTCAGGATTTTGGGATTTTGGGGCCTGGGATTTTGGATTTGGGATTTTGGATTTGGGATTTTGGGGAAATTTGGATTAGATTTTTTGAGGATTTGGGGTTTGGGATTTGAGGATTTCAGGGTTTGGATTTCGGGGATTTTGTCGATTTGGGATTTGAATTTTTCAGGATTTAGAGATTTCAGGTTTGGCATTTTAGGTTTGGGATTTTTGGATTTGGTATTTTTGGGATTGGGGATTTGGGGTTTGGGGTTTTGGGGATTTGGGCTTCGAATTTCTGAGAGTTTAGAGGTTTGGGGTTGGAGATTTTTGGGATTTGGAGTTTGGGGATTTTGGATTTGAGGATTCAGAGTTTGGGATTTGAGAGATTTGGGAATTTGGGTTCGAATTTTTGAGAGTTTGGGCTTTTGGGGATTTGGGCTTCGAATTTCTGAGAGTTTAGAGATTTGTGGTTTGGGATTTTGGGGTTGGAATTTTGGAGATTTGGGGTTTGGGATTTGGGAATTTGGGTTTGGAATTTTCAGACATTCGGGGTTTGGGATTTTGGGGTTTTGGAGTTTCAATTCCCAAGGTTTTGGGCTTGGAATTTTGGGAATTTGGGGTTTTGGGTTTGGGAATTTGGGGATTTGGGTTTGTAATTTTCAGAGATTTGTGCTTTGAGATTTTGGGGATTTGAGATTTGGGATTTTGGGGATTTGAGATTTGGGATTTTGGGGATTTGTGGTTTGGGATTTTGGGGATTTGAGATTTGGGATTTTGGGGATTAGGGGACAAAATTCTCGCCGTTTTAGAATTTAAACTCCGTGAGTTTTGAGATCAGAATTTGGAGGATTTGGGAACAAAATTCTTAGAACTGAAGGCTTGGAATTTTAGGGATTTGGGACCTGAAATTCTCAGGGATTTGGGGTTGGAATTCTGACGGTTTGGGGATGGAATTTGGGATTTTAGAGCTTGGAATTCTCAGGGTTTTAGATTTGGGATTTAGCAGATTTAGGCACAGAATTCTTGGGGCTTTGGGAGCTTCAATTCCTCGAGTTTTGGCGTTGGGATTTTGACAATTTGGGGTTTGGGATTTTGGGGATCTGGAGCTTCGAATTCCCAGGATTTTGGGGAGAGAATTCTGGGCTTTTGAAGTTTAAATTCCCAAGGCTCTGGGTTTGGAATTTTGAGGATTTGGGGTTTGGGAGTTTGGGATTTTTAGGATTTTGGGTTTGGGAATTCCAATTCCCAAGATTTCGGGTTTGGAATTTTGGGAATTTGGCCTTTGGGATTTTGGGCATTTGGGGTTTGGAATTTCGGGGATTTGGACTTTGGCAATTTGAGTGTTTGGAAGTTCAGAATTTTGAGGATTTAGGGTTCAGAATTTTGGGGGCTTTGGCTTAGAATTTTTGAAGATTTGGAGATTTGAGGTTTGGGACTTTGGGGATTTGGAGTTTGGGATTTGGCATTAGAATTTTTGAGGATTTGGGGTTTGGAGTTTGGGATTTTGGAGTTTCAATTCCCAAGGTTTTAGGTTTGGAATTCTGGGGATTTCAGATTTGTGGTTTGGGATTTTGGGAAATTTTGGAGATTTGGGGTTTGGGAATTGAGGCATTTGCCATCACAGGTTTGGGATTTTGGGTTTGGAGTTTCAGTGACTTAGAGTTTGGATTTTAAGAATTTGGGTTTGAGATTCTGAGGATTTGAGGTTTGGGATTTTGGGGATTTGAAGTTTGGGATTTGGGGATTTGAGGTTTGGGATTTTGGAGATTTTTGGTTTTGGATTTTGAGGATTTAAGCTTTGAATTCTTGGACTTGAAATTTCTCAGGATTTAGAATTTGAGTTTTTGGGGTTTTGGGGTTGGAATTTTGGGAATTCAGAGTTTAAATTCCCAGAATTTTGGGGTTGGAATTCTGAGGATTTGGCCTTTGGGATTTTGAGGATTTGGGAGTTTGGATTCCCAAGATTTTGGGATTGGAATTGTTGGAGTTTTGGAGTTTCAATTCCCAAGGTTTTGGGTTTGGGATTTTGGGGATTTGGGGTTTGGGATTTTGGGACTTTGAGGATGAAATTCTTTGTGTTTCAGAATTTAAATTCCCTGAGTTTCGGCATTTGGGATCTTTGGGATTTGAGGATTTTGAGGATTTGGCACATTGGGATTTTGTGTTTGGAATTTTCAGCATTTTGGCTTTTGGGATTTTGGGGATTTGCAATGAAATTCCTGGGATTTTAGAATTTTTTCAGAGGCCTCGCCTCTGGAACAGGAAATTCCTAGAAATCCCCAAAAATTTCCAAGAATTCCCAAGAAATTTTTAAAAAATTCCCCAAAATTCTCAAGAAATTCCCCAAAACTCACAAAAAACATCAAGAAATTCCACAAAATCCCCAAAAGCTCAACAAAAACTTAAAAAAAAATACAAAACATTTCCATTAAATCCCCCAAAATTACCAGAAATTCCCAGAAAATCACAAAAAAATCCCCAAAAATTCCCCAAAAATCACAGAAATCCCAAAAAAAATCCCAAAAATTCCCAAAAATTCCCCAAACTCACTTTTGGAAGAGGAATTTCCCGGCGGCGCAGGCCAAGGCTCGGCTGGAGACAAACACCACGGGGAAGATGCTCTGGCTCTCCTCAGCTGACAGAGAATCCTCCAAATTCCTGAGAAATTGGGGAAATTTGGGGAATTTGGGGAATTGGGGATGAGGGATTGGCAGAATTTGCAAAGATTTCCATAAAAATTATCAAAAATTCTGAAAAAATTAACAAAAAATTGCACAAAAATTAACAAAAAATTGCACAAAAATACTCCCAGATTAAAAAAAAAATTGTCCAAAAATTAGAAAAAAAATTCCCCAAAATTTCCCCCAAATTAAAAAAAAAAAAATCCAAAAATGTTTTCCCAAATTAAAACAAAAACTGCAAGAAATTCCCCCAAATTCCCCAAAAATTTCCCTAAAGTAAAACAAAAAGATCTTTAAAAATTCCAAATAAATTCCCCCAAATTCCCCAAAAACTCCCCCAAAAAATCAAAAAAATTCCCAAAAAATTCCTCAAAAATTCACCAAAACCCAAAAAAAAAACCCCAAAAATTCTCACAAATTCCCCAAAACTTCCCCAAAATTCCAAATAAATTCCCAGGACCCCAAAATCCCAAAATTCCGATCCCAAATCCCAAATTTTCCCCCAAAAATTACTTAAATTTCCCTCAAATTCCCAAAAACTGTTCCCCCCAATTGTATTAAAAACAAAATATTAATAAATTCCCCAAATTCCCCAAAATATTCCCCCAAAACTTTTAGAAAATTTAAAAAAAAAACTCGTAAAAATTCCTACAAATTGAAAAAAAAATTGTAAAATTCCCTAAAAATTCCCCAAAAATTGCCCAAAAATTCCTCAAAAATTCCCCAAATTCCTCCAAAAATTCCCCAAAATTCCAAATAAATTCCCAGGATCCCCAAATGCCAAAATTCCATCCCAAATCCCAAATTTTCCCCCAAAAATTACTTAAGTTTCCCCCAAAAATTGTTCCCCCAAGTTATATTAAAAGTAAAACACAAAGAAATTCTCCAAATTAAAAAAAAAAAACCCCAAATTTATAATAAAAATAGAAAAAAAAAAAAAATTCCCACAAATTGAAAAAAAAATCCAAAAATTCCCCAAAAATTCCCCAAAAATGCCAAAAAATTCCTCCAAAAATTCCCCAAAATTCCAAATAAATTCCCAGGATCCCCAAATCCCAAATTTTTGCCCCAAAATCGAGGAATTTCACCCCAAAATTCCAAATTCTCACCTGTCCAGGTCAGTGAGGAGCCTCAGCACCTCCAGGGCAACCTCAGGGTCTTTGTCGTGAGCCATGGCCAAGAGACGAGGCTGGAAAGCCAAAAATTCCCCAAATTTATCCAAAAAATTCATGGGAAAACATCAATAATTCACAGAAATTTACAGGAATCTCCAAAATCCCAAAATTCACAAGAAATCCCCAAAAATTCCACCCAAAATCAGCAGGAAATTGCAAAAATTTCAACCAAAATGCCCAGAAATTCCCAAAAATTCCCAGAAATCACCAAAAAACCCCAGAAATTTCCAGAAAATTGAAACAATTTGCCAGAAATTCAAAAAAATTCCCCCAAAATTCCAAGCAATTCCCAGAAATTTGAAGAAATTTCCAGAAATTTGTCTTTGTTCTGAGCCATGCCCAAAAGGCGAGGCTGGAATGCCAAAAACTCCCAAAATTTATCCAAAAATTCATGACAAAAATTCCCCAGAGTTTACAGAAATTTACAGGAATTTGCAGAAATTCTCAAAAATCCCCAAAATTCACAAGAAATCCCCAAAGATTCCACCCCAAATCAGCAGGAAATTGCAAAAATTTCAACCAAAATCCCCAGAAATTCCCAAAAAATTCTCAGAAGTTCCTGAAAATTTGCAAGAATTCCCAAAAATTCCAAAAAGTTCCTGGGAATTCTCAGAAATCTAAAGGAATTCCCAAATATTCCCAGAAATTCACAGGGAATTCCTACAAATTCCACCCAAAATCCCCAGAAAGTTCCAGAAATTCCACCCAAGATCTCCAAAAATTCTCAGAAGTTCCTGAAAATTCATGATAATTCGCAGGAGTTCCCAGAAATTCCCAAAAATTCCCAGAAATTACAAAAAAACCCAGAAATTTCCAGAAATTGAAACAATTTGCCAGAAATTCCAAAAAATTCCCCAAAAATTCCAAGCAAATCCCAGAAATTTGAAGAAATTTCCAGAAATTTGTCTTTGCTGTGAGCCATGGCCAAGAGACGAGGCTGCAATGCCAAAAATTCCCAAAATTCATCCAAAAATTCATGGAAAATTCCCCCAAAGTTCATGACAATTCCATAAATTCCCAGAAACTTCCACAAATGTCCCAAAAAGTTCCCAAAAATTCCTAAAAATTCCTGAACTTTCCCCATGTTAATCCTTTTTCATTTTTTCCCTTAAATTCTTTTCGTTTTTCTCCTTTTTTCTTTCTCCCATTTTCTCTCAATTTTTCCCATTTTCCCCTGATTCCTCCCAAATTTTCCCAATTTTGCCCATTTTTCCCATTTTTTTCTCTCAAAATTCCCATTTTCCCCCTAATCCTTCCCCCTCAGTTCTCTCATTTTTCTCCCAATTCTTTCCCCATTTTTCCCCTATTTTTCCCCAGAAAATTCCCATTTTTCCCCCATTTTTCCCCATTTTCCCCCCAATTTTCCCTGATTTTTCCCATTCCCCCCCATTTCCCCAATTTTTTCCTCTAAAATTCCCATTTCCTCCAATTTCCTTGATTTTACCAATTTTCCCCATTTTTTCCCAAAAAATCTCAATTTTCCCTATTTTTTTCCCCAAAAACTCCCATTTTTTCTCCGTTTTTTCCCATTTTCCCCACTATTCCCCCCAAAGATTCCCATTTTCTCCTCAATTTCCTTTTTTTCCCCCTAAAATTCTCATTTTTGTCTTAAAAGTCCCATTTTTCCCCAAAATCCCCAAATTCCCATTTTTTCCCCAAAAATTCCAAATTTTCCCTTTTTCCCCAAAAACTCCCAATTTTCCCTTTTTTCCCCAAAAACTCCCAATTTCCCTTTTTCCCCAAAAACCTCCCAATTTTCCTTTTTCCCCAAAAACTCCCAATTTTCCCATTTTTCTCCAAAAATCCCCATTTTTTCCCCAAAAATTCCGAATTTTTTCTCATTTTTCCCCAAAAACTCCCAATTTTTCCTTTTTTCCCCAAAAACTCCCAATTCTTCCCTTTTTTCCCCCAAAAACTCCCAATTTTTCCCATTTTTCCCCAAAATCCCCATTTTTTCCCCAAAAATTCCGAATTTTTCTCATTTTTCCCCAAAAACTCCCAATTCTTCCCTTTTTTCCCCCAAAAACTCCCAATTTTTCCCATTTTTCCCCAAAATCCCCATTTTTCCCCAAAAAATTCCAAATTTTTTCCCTTTTTTTTCCCAAAAACTCCCAAATTTCCCCATTTTTTCCCCAAAAACTCCCAATTTTTCCCTTTTTTTCCCCCAAAAACTCCCAATTTTTCCCATTTTTCCCCAAAAATCCCCATTTTTTCCCCAAAAATTCTGATTTTTTTCCCATTTCTCCCCCAAAAACTCCCAATTTTTCCCTTTTTCCCCCAAAACTCTCAATTTTTCCCATTTTTTCCCCAAAATTCCCCTTTTTTCCCATTTTTACCTTGAACCTGCTGGTGAAGAGCTCCAGGTTGGGCGCAGCTTCCTCAATTCCATAAATTCCTCTCAGAGCTCTCACACACCTCAGCCGAACCTCTGCCTGCTGGGAGCCCCAAAACCCCAAAAATTCAAAAATAAACCCAAAAAATCTCAATTTCAGCGAATTCAGGAGCCCCAAATCCCCCAGAGCACAATTCCCACCCAAAAACCCAAATTTGCCCAATTTTTCCTGAATTTTCCCCAATTTTTACCCCAAATTTGCCCAATTTTAACACAAATTTTGCCCAATTTTTTTCCCAATTTTCCCCAAACTTTCTCCGAATTTTTCTCCATTTCTCTAATTTTCTCACAATTTTTCTCTCACTTTTCCCAAATATTTTCACATGATTCCCCAATTTTCCCCATTCTTCCCCAAAGTTTCTCAATTTTCCCCATTTTTTCCCAATTTTTCACCAATTTTTCACCAAATTTTCCCCATTTTCCCCAATTTTATCCCATTTTTCTCTAAATTTTTCTCCAAATTTTCCCCATTTTTCCCCCATTTTTTCCAAATTTTTCTGCACTTTTACCCCCATTTTTCTCCCAATTTTCCTCAATTTTTCGCAGTTTTCTCCCATTTTCCCCAATTTTGTTACTATTTTTTTCCCAATTTTCTCCCTATTTTCCCCCCTTTCCACCAAATATTTACCAATTTTACCCAATTTTCCTCCAATTCTGCCAAATTCTTCACCAATTTTTCTCCACTTTTTCTCCATTTTCCCCTAATTTTTCTCCCAATTTTTCCCCAAGTTTCACCCCATTTTCCCTAATTTTTCCCAAAATTTTCTCCATTTTTCCCCATCTTTTCCCCAATTTTTCTCCCATTTTTCTCCATTTCTCCCCCATTTTTCCTCCCATTTTTCCCATACTTTCCCCATCTTTTCTCCCATCTTCCCTCATTTTTTTCTCTGTTTTTTTCCTATTTTTTCCCAATTTTTTCCCAATTTTTTCCCCAATTTTTTCTCATTTTCCTTCTCTTTTTCCCCATTTTTCCCTATTTTTTCCACCTCAAAACCCCCAAAAACCTCCCAAAATCCCCAAAAATTCCCCAAAATTCCCAAATTTTCCCAAAATTCCCCCAAAATTTCCCCAAAAATTCCCAAATTTTCCCCAAATTTCCCAACCTTGTCGCTGAGGGTCCAGCCGAGGTACTTGAGGTGTCCATCGGTGAGGAAAGATTCCGGAAACTTCCTCACCCAAATCCCCAACTCCTCCATGCACAGCCCGCGGATCTCTGCCACCACATCTCTAATTCATAAAAAAATTCCTAAATTCCATTTTTCCCCTTTTTTCTCATTTTTTCCTCATCCCAATCCTAATTTTTCCCTTTTTTTCCCATTTTTTCCCACTTTTTTCCCATTTTTCCCACTTTTTTCCCATTTTTTCCCATTTTTTTTCCCATTTTTTCTCAGATTTTTTTTTCAATTTTTCCCCTTTTTTTTCTGGTTTTTATTA
>JAXCHO010000925.1:0-28797 GCA_036630365.1 Acanthiza pusilla
TAAATGCCTTGATTCATCCTATTGTTGTATTATTTTCTTTAGCAGGTATTAGTTTCACCCTATGCGTTGTGATGCTTGTTTGGAATTGGAGGATTTTGCGAAAAATGGCCGCTTTAACATCGCTCTCCAAAGCGTATGGCCTAGTCTTAAGGGACGATAGCCATACAGCATGGATAGATGAGGAGGAGTCTCCAAATGGAGTAAAAGAATTTACTCATGGCAAAAGAGAAGTGGGGAATGAAACATAGGGTTTTCTTTTAGGCACTGAAATGTAGAGATTTTAGATAAAAGTTAGTTCTGTTAAAATCAACTAGAATAGACAAGTAATAATCCTAAGAACAGAGGTTCATAGGAGAGCCTAGACAGTTTGCAATCTTGCCCAGATGCAACCTACTCAGAAGCAATAGAAGAGAGCATTGGGAGTTTTCCAGGGTCAAATGTATTGTCAAAAAGCAATGAAGTAAGAAGGTCACACCGAGGAAGACTCATATTAGTTCTTCAAAAGCAGCCCTCAGACTCAAATAAAGACCACCGACCCAATTCCATTGCAGGAACTGCGCATGCATAATGACTTTTTGCTAATTTCCATGCAAAGCGGGGAATGGGAGGCGCTTATGCTATGTATATGTATCTGTATTTTAAATATGCATTTTTGTTGTAGATAAGTAAGTTCTGTGTTGCATTGTTACTTTGGAGCTGTACGTTTGGGAGCTATCCCTGGAGCTCTCCGGCGCTGAAATAAATATACACTTTCCAACCGTAACAAGTTAGAGAGTCTTTGTCCGTCTCGGTGGATATGGATATTAGATCTATATCAGCATTTTAATAATGCACTCAGAGAAACAGGCAAAGTGGAGACGGTTAAGGAGCATGAATGGCCCGGGGACCGGCAGGGGGAAAGTGTTGCACAGCAACAGACTCCGTGGAACCGATGAAGGAAAAGCTGTCATAGAAGGAAAGGTGTTCTGTGAGGGGTGTGCTGCGCTCTGTCCCTACATAGGAGGGGGATGGAGCCCGGGCTGGCCCCCCCAATTGGAGAGGGACGGAGACCCCCTTTGGCCCGGCAAAGGTGAGGAGAGTGGAGAAGCTGACGATCATCATGGTGTGGTGTGAGAGGGAAGGGGACATCCCCCCCAAGCCCTTCCCAAGCATCCCCGGGGCGAGAGGGACGGAGACCCCTCGAGCACCCGCTGGGGTGCAGACAAAATAAAATGGGCAGAAATTCAACCTAACAACACATAAAATGCTTTGACTGATATTTGCTCTCCCAAGGAGTCACTTGTGACAAAAATGCAAACAAATTGCAAAACCCTGGTCCTTGCCGTGGGAGAGGAGGACAGAGAGCCCCGGCCTCCCAAAAAGGGAGAGAGGACAGAGGTCCCCTGAGCCCCACAGGGGCAAGGGTAATGGAGAGCCCTAAGGTGTCTGCATAGGGGAGAGGAGGATGAAGAGCTCCTGGCAAGCACAAAGGCAAGATGAGGATGGAGAAGCCACTGGCCACCCCAAAAGAGAGGAGGATGGAGAATGTCCTGCCCCCCGAAAGCTAAGGGCAAAGGGAGCCCCACAGCCGAGTGAGTTCTCATGAGATGTCAGCTAGCAGTACATGCCAGATCCTAATTCTGAGCTGAGCAGTTTCCGTAGAAGTCAGGATAATACGCGTTTTTCTAAGTACCATGAAAATTGGAATTGAAGAAAAACAGAGCTGGAGCTCAAGAACCCAAAGCAAATGTAGACAGTTAATTGGCATTGACTTCAAAATGGAATAACGAGGCGCCTGAGTACCACAGGCCTATGTCTGAGCTCTGATGTTTATTATTTGCATTTCCTGAATAATGTTATCCTTTTTATACAATGGGATAGCAAGGGGATGAAAAGTCAAAGCAATTTCTTCTCAATGTCTCTTTTTGATTGTCTGTTTCCAGCCAAGAAGATATTTTGTCTGCTCTTTGAAGGAAGGGTCCACAGGTGAGAATGACACCCCCGCCGGCCCCGCCCCCTGCGGCCCCGCCCCGCGCCCGAGGCACGCGCAGTCCCCGCCCATCATCGAACCCTCCGCCTCTCGACCAATCAGATGGCTCGGTCAGGTTCTGACCCCGCCCCCTCTGTCAGCGACTCGTCACAATGGCTTGGAAGGTTGGCTTGGGCGCCTGCATTGTTGGCGCCTGCATTGTGGTGTCACTCGACTGCCATTGGCTGTGGCTGAGGGGGCGTGGCTCATGGCGCCTATATAAAGGGAGGCGCGGGGCGGTGGGGTGAGTGCGGAGTGGGCGGCAGGCGGAGAGCGGCGGTGGTGGAGAGCAGCGGAGCGGGCGGAGAGCAGCGGAGCTCGGCGGGCTCGGCCCCGCAGCGCTGGAGCCCCGGGAGCGGCCCTGGCCCTCAGCGCCGCGAGCCTGGGGCGCCGGGATTGGGGTGTGGGGGTGGCTGCTTGGGTGGGAGTGGTGCGGCGCTTGTCGCCGCTGCCGCTCTCGGGTACCCGCGGCGGCATGGCTCCCAATGGGGGGGGGACGGAGGCGGAGCCGGCCCTCCAAAATAGGAGTGGGGCGGAGAGCACCCCCGGCCCGGCACAGGTAAGTAGGTATTGGAGAAGGAAGGGTGCGGAAGGAAGGAAGGAAGGGTGCGGAAAGAAGGAAGGAAGGAAGGAAGGAAGGAAGGAAGGAAGGAAGGAAGGAAGGAAGGAAGGAAGGAAGGAAGGAAGGAAGGAAGGAAGGAAGGAAGGAAGGAAGGAAGGAAGGAAGGAAGGAAGGAAGGAAGGAAGGAAGGAAGGAAGGAAGGAAGGAAGGAAGGAAGGAAGGAAGGAAGGAAGGAAGGAAGGAAGGAAGGAAGGAAGGAAGGAAGGAAGGAAGGAAGGAAGGAAGAATGGATGGAAGGAAGGAAGGAAGGAAGGAAGGAAGGAAGGAAGGAAGGAAGGAAGGAAGGAAGAAGGAAGGAAGGAAGGAAGGAAGGAAGGAAGGAAGGAAGGAAGGAAGGAAGGAAGGAAGGAAGGAAGGAAGGAAGGAAGGAAGGAAGGAAGGAAGGAAGGAAGGAAGGAAGGAAGGAAGGAAGGAAGAAAGGAAGAAAGGAAGAAAGAAAGAAAGGAAAGGAAGGAAGGAAGGAAGGAAGGAAGGAAGGAAGGAAGGAAAGGAAGGAAGGAAGGAAGGAAGGAAGGAAGGAAGGAAGGAAGGAAGGAAGGATGATGAAAGGAAGGAAGGAAGGAAGGAAGGAAGGAAGGAAGGAAGGAAGGAAGGAAGGAAGGAAGGAAGAAAGGAAGGAAGAAAGAAAGGAAAGATAGAAAGGAAGGAAGGAAGGAAGGAAGGAAGGAAGGAAGGAAGGGAAAAGGAAGGAAGGAAGGAATGAAGATAGAAAGGAAGGAAGGAAGGAAGGAAGGAAGGAAGGAAGGAAGGAAGGAAGGAAGGAAGGAAGGAAGGAAGGAAGGAAGGAAGGAAGGAAGGAAGGAAGGAAGGAAGGAAGGAAGGAATGAATGAAAGGAAGGAAGGAAGGAAGGAAGGAAGGAAGGAAGGAAGGAAGGAAGGAAGGGAAGGAAGGGGAGAGAGAGAGAGAGAGAGAGAGAGAGAGAGAGAGAGAGAAAGAAGAGAAAGGAAGAAAGAAGAAGAAAGAAAGAAAGAAATCCGGGAACTAGATGGGCCAGTACATGATGTACAACGTGGAGATTATGTGTATGTTAAGTCTTTTGCAGGGAAGACCCTAGAAGCGCAGTGGGAGGGACCGTTGCAAGTGCTCCTCACGACCTTCGCTGCGATCAAGGTCAAGGAACAGAAAGCCTGGATTCACCATTCCCGAGTGAAGAAGGCGCTTGACAGAATTTGGAGAGTAACAGCGGGTGAAGATGAACTGAAGCTGAAGCTGACCCAAGAAAGTGATTAGTGGACTTGTAGGTGTTATGAACATAATGTGTAAAGTGAGAATTTTCGTAGTCCTTGTCATAATTGTGACAGGAATCAAGGCAGCAGCACTCAGGTCCAATGCAAGAGGAGTATACGGATGCCAAGGGAAGGCATATGATCCACACTCCCGAAAGGCTGTGAACAAGATGCTCAGAGTTACAAATGCACGTGTATGAGAAGGGTAAAATATTCTAGGTTGTGAATATGCTTTTGTGCAGGATGGGTTCTGTGAGACTTCTCAAACACCCATGGAAGTCATCTGACTTGGCCCTGAATGTTGTGACAAATGCTTGAGTACGTGCCCTGAGTTCAGATTTAAAATAGAGGGGTGTGCAAAAAGAGCATATTTCATTGACTTTAAGCTCACCCAAATTTTTACAGAGGCCTATAAAAATCAAGGTGAAGTAAGCAGAGCAGCAGCAAGAAAAGTCAAGAGCACGATTCAGGCATCCAAAAAGAGGCAGTCCCTAGTTGCCAGAGTTCTGAAAATTGGGCCATATGCTATGAAGAAAACTGGACTTGAAAAGCTGTAAACTAACCTGGAATGGTCCTTAGAAAGAGTAGAATGGGGATGCAAGTAAAGGTATCTGCCATGGGGCCAGAGTGTGCCCCCTTTCTCAAAAATCCCTCTACAGACTGGAGCAATTGGCTCTGACACCGTATACCTTATAACTTCAAAACTAAAAGGGACCTTACAGGAGTGTTGGGGACAGGATTGGGAGTCGTAAATGCAATTGATTCAGAAGTATTAATGAACAAATTGGCCACAGTGGGGAGTGACTTAGTTAAATTACAGCAGCCATTGCAATCTTCCTTGCTGGCTTTAGGTAATGATCATTGGAAATTGTCCAAAGTATTGCCAGAGTGGGAGAGCACGGAAGAACTCGACCATGAAGTAATGATCAATGCTCTCGGTGTAGCCAGCAAAAATATTTCCTTAGCCCTTGGCTGCGCTCGAGCACAACTATGGGTGTAATCTGTAGCTGCTTCAGTTATGGGAGAAGGTGAAGTAGGGATCTTCCCCCGTTGAAATTGATAAAATTGTTTGGGACAATGCCTCTGAAATTGAAAAAGAACTTCAGTCTTGGTGGGTTTTAGTCAATTTTACATATGAGCCCGTGACAAATATAGTCACAGCCTTTGTCCTGACTATTCATAATGCGTCAGTTAGCCTGATCTATCCAATAATTCCTCTAGGATTAAATCATCAAGGAACTGTACTATACCCCTCTAAACATAGAACATGGGCACAAGAGAATAAAGGACAATGGCAAAGCATCAACCTAGAGTCTTGCTCAATGAAAGAGCAGTTAGGATACATCTGTGAAGGAATCCCAGAAGAAGACAAAGATACTTGCTTAGATCCAGATCAAAGCATTTGTCACTTTGAAGTGCGTTCGGTCAAGCAAACGACTCGGCTGGTGTGTGCTGGACAAGGTTGTGTCTGTCTCAGGACAGCATGTCCCACCATAATGGTAGACAACCTGGTTGTAAATGAGACTCAATTCAATTTATGCATTTGCAACTCCACAAAAGTTGAAGGATGTGACTTTTCCTATCAGGCACCTGTAATATCACAGCAGTATGTAAAGGCGAGCCTGACTACCGTGCAGGAAATCTTGCCAGTGCCCATAGGAATGAGCTTGACACTAGTCAGCCAACTGCGAAAACACCCAGAATGACAAGGAATTTTGAAAGAAATTAGAGATGCAGGGAAGAAGACTCTAATTACCATACAGCATGAAGTGGAAACAATTCAAACTGTTTTCAAGCAATTTGAAGGACACTTGTCTCATCATTGGTGGGATGTGCTCTTTGGATGGTGTCCAACAGCAACTGGTGTACTAAATGCCTTGATTCATCCTATTGTTGTATTATTTTCTTTAGCAGGTATTAGTTTCACCCTATCCGTTGTGATGCTTGTTTGGAATTGGAGGATTTTGCGAAAAATGGCCGCTTTAACATCGCTCTCCAAAGCGTATGGCCTAGTCTTAAGGGACGATAGCCATACAGCATGGATAGATGAGGAGGAGTCTCCAAATGGAGTAAAAGAATTTACTCATGGCAAAAGAGAAGTGGGGAATGAAACATAGGGTTTTCTTTTAGGCACTGAAATGTAGAGATTTTAGATAAAAGTTAGTTCTGTTAAAATCAACTAGAATAGACAAGTAATAATCCTAAGAACAGAGGTTCATAGGAGAGCCTAGACAGTTTGCAATCTTGCCCAGATGCAACCTACTCAGAAGCAATAGAAGAGAGCATTGGGAGTTTTCCAGGGTCAAATGTATTGTCAAAAAGCAATGAAGTAAGAAGGTCACACCGAGGAAGACTCATATTAGTTCTTCAAAAGCAGCCCTCAGACTCAAATAAAGACCACCGACCCAATTCCATTGCAGGAACTGCGCATGCATAATGACTTTTTGCTAATTTCCATGCAAAGCGGGGAATGGGAGGCGCTTATGCTATGTATATGTATCTGTATTTTAAATATGCATTTTTGTTGTAGATAAGTAAGTTCTGTGTTGCATTGTTACTTTGGAGCTGTACGTTTGGGAGCTATCCCTGGAGCTCTCCGGCGCTGAAATAAATATACACTTTCCAACCGTAACAAGTTAGAGAGTCTTTGTCCGTCTCGGTGGATATGGATATTAGATCTATATCAGCATTTTAATAATGCACTCAGAGAAACAGGCAAAGTGGAGACGGTTAAGGAGCATGAATGGCCCGGGGACCGGCAGGGGGAAAGTGTTGCACAGCAACAGACTCCGTGGAACCGATGAAGGAAAAGCTGGCATAGAAGGAAAGGTGTTCTGTGAGGGGTGTGCTGCGCTCTGTCCCTACATAGGAGGGGGATGGAGCCCGGGCTGGCCCCCCCAATTGGAGAGGGACGGAGACCCCCTTTGGCCCGGCAAAGGTGAGGAGAGTGGAGAAGCTGACGATCATCATGGTGTGGTGTGAGAGGGAAGGGGACATCCCCCCCAAGCCCTTCCCAAGCATCCCCGGGGCGAGAGGGACGGAGACCCCTCGAGCACCCGCTGGGGTGCAGACAAAATAAAATGGGCAGAAATTCAACCTAACAACACATAAAATGCTTTGACTGATATTTGCTCTCCCAAGGAGTCACTTGTGACAAAAATGCAAACAAATTGCAAAACCCTGGTCCTTGCCGTGGGAGAGGAGGACAGAGAGCCCCGGCCTCCCAAAAAGGGAGAGAGGACAGAGGTCCCCTGAGCCCCACAGGGGCAAGGGTAATGGAGAGCCCTAAGGTGTCTGCATAGGGGAGAGGAGGATGAAGAGCTCCTGGCAAGCACAAAGGCAAGATGAGGATGGAGAAGCCACTGGCCACCCCAAAAGAGAGGAGGATGGAGAATGTCCTGCCCCCCGAAAGCTAAGGGCAAAGGGAGCCCCACAGCCGAGTGAGTTCTCATGAGATGTCAGCTAGCAGTACATGCCAGATCCTAATTCTGAGCTGAGCAGTTTCAGTAGAAGTCAGGATAATACGCGTTTTTCTAAGTACCATGAAAATTGGAATTGAAGAAAAACAGAGCTGGAGCTCAAGAACCCAAAGCAAATGTAGACAGTTAATTGGCATTGACTTCAAAATGGAATAACGAGGCGCCTGAGTACCACAGGCCTATGTCTGAGCTCTGATGTTTATTATTTGCATTTCCTGAATAATGTTATCCTTTTTATACAATGGGATAGCAAGGGGATGAAAAGTCAAAGCAATTTCTTCTCAATGTCTCTTTTTGATTGTCTGTTTCCAGCCAAGAAGATATTTTGTCTGCTCTTTGAAGGAAGGGTCCACAGGTGAGAATGACACCCCCGCCGGCCCCGCCCCCTGCGGCCCCGCCCCGCGCCCGAGGCACGCGCAGTCCCCGCCCATCATCGAACCCTCCACCTCTCGACCAATCAGATGGCTCGGTCACGTTCTGACCCCGCCCCCTCTGTCAGCGATTCGTCACAATGGCTTGGAAGGTTGGCTTGGGCGCCTGCATTGTGGTGTCACTCGACTGCCATTGGCTGTGGCTGAGGGGGCGTGGCTCATGGCGCCTATATAAAGGGAGGCGCGGGGCGGTGGGGTGAGTGCGGAGTGGGCGGCAGGCGGAGAGCGGCGGTGGTGGAGAGCAGCGGAGCGGGCGGAGAGCAGCGGAGCTCGGCGGGCTCGGCCCCGCAGCGCTGGAGCCCCGGGAGCGGCCCTGGCCCTCAGCGCCGCGAGCCTGGGGCGCCGGGATTGGGGTGTGGGGGTGGCTGCTTGGGTGGGAGTGGTGCGGCGCTTGTCGCCGCTGCCGCTCTTGGGTACCCGCGGCGGCATGGCTCCCAATGCGGGGGGGACGGAGGCGGAGCCGGCCCTCCAAAATTGGAGTGGGGCGGAGAGCACCCCCGGCCCGGCACAGGTAAGTAGGTATTGGAGAAGGAAGGGTGCGGAAGGAAGGAAGGAAGGGTGCGGAAAGAAGGAAGGAAGGGAGGAAGGAAGGAAGGAAGGAAGGAAGGAAGGAAGGAAGGAAGGAAGGAAGGAAGGAAGGAAGGAAGGAAGGAAGGAAGGAAGGAAGGAAGGAAGGAAGGAAGGAAGGAAGAAAGGAAGGAAGGAAGGAAGGAAGGAAGGAAGGAAGGAAGGAAGGAAGGAAGGAAGGAAGGAAAGGAAGAAAGGAAGGAAGGAAGGAAGGAAGGAAGGAAGGAAGGAAGGAAGGAAGGAAGGAAGGAAGGAAGAAAGAAAGAAAGAAAGGAAGAAAGAAAGAAAGGAAGGAAGGAAGGACGGAAGGAAGAAAGGAAGAAAGGAAAGAAAGAAAGGAAAGAAAGAAAGGAAGAAAGAAAGGAAGGAAGGAAGGAAGGAAGGAAGGAAGGAAGGAAGAAAGGAAGAAAGGAAGGAAGAAAGGAAGAAAGGAAGAAAGGAAGAAAGGAAGGAAGAAAGGAAGGAAGGAAGGAAGGAAGGAAGGAAGAAAGGAAGGAAGAAAGGAAGGAAGAAAGAAAGGAAGAAAGAAAGGAAGAAAGAAAGAAAGAAAGAAAGAAAGAAAGAAAGAAAGAAAGAAAGAAAGAAAGAAAGCCGGGAACTAGATGGGCCAGTACATGATGTACAACGTGGAGATTATGTGTATGTTAAGTCTTTTGCAGGGAAGACCCTAGAAGCGCAGTGGGAGGGACCGTTGCAAGTGCTCCTCACGACCTTCGCTGCGATGAAGGTCAAGGAACAGAAAGCCTGGATTCACCATTCCCGAGTGAAGAAGGCGCTTGACAGAATTTGGAGAGTAACAGCGGGTGAAGATGAACTGAAGCTGAAGCTGACCCAAGAAAGTGATTAGTGGACTTGTAGGTGTTAGGAACATAATGTGTGAAGTGAGAATTTTCGTAGTCCTTGTCATAATTGTGACAGGAATCAAGGCAGCAGCACTCAGGTCCAATGCAAGAGGAGTATACGGATGCCAAGGGAAGGCATATGATCCACACTCCCGAAAGGCTGTGAACAAGATGCTCAGAGTTACAAATGCACGTGTATGAGAAGGGTAAAATATTCTAGGTTGTGAATATGCTTTTGTGCAGGATGGGTTCTGTGAGACTTCTCAAACACCCATGGAAGTCATCTGACTTGGCCCTGAATGTTGTGACAAATGCTTGAGTACGTGCCCTGAGTTCAGATTTAAAATAGAGGGGTGTGCAAAAAGAGCATATTTCATTGACTTTAAGCTCACCCAAATTTTTACAGAGGCCTATAAAAATCAAGGTGAAGTAAGCAGAGCAGCAGCAAGAAAAGTCAAGAGCACGATTCAGGCATCCAAAAAGAGGCAGTCCCTAGTTGCCAGAGTTCTGAAAATTGGGCCATATGCTATGAAGAAAACTGGACTTGAAAAGCTGTAAACTAACCTGGAATGGTCCTTAGAAAGAGTAGAATGGGGATGCAAGTAAAGGTATCTGCCATGGGGCCAGAGTGTGCCCCCTTTCTCAAAAATCCCTCTACAGACTGGAGCAATTGGCTCTGACACCGTATACCTTATAACTTCAAAACTAAAAGGGACCTTACAGGAGTGTTGGGGACAGGATTGGGAGTCGTAAATGCAATTGATTCAGAAGTATTAATGAACAAATTGGCCACAGTGGGGAGTGACTTAGTTAAATTACAGCAGCCATTGCAATCTTCCTTGCTGGCTTTAGGTAATGATCATTGGAAATTGTCCAAAGTATTGCCAGAGTGGGAGAGCACGGAAGAACTCGACCATGAAGTAATGATCAATGCTCTCGGTGTAGCCAGCAAAAATATTTCCTTAGCCCTTGGCTGCGCTCGAGCACAACTATGGGTGTAATCTGTAGCTGCTTCAGTTATCGGAGAAGGTGAAGTAGGGATCTTCCCCGTTGAAATTGATAAAATTGTTTGGGACAATGCCTCTGAAATTGAAAAAGAACTTCAGTCTTGGTGGGTTTTAGTCAATTTTACATATGAGCCCGTGACAAATATAGTCACAGCCTTTGTCCTGACTATTCATAATGCGTCAGTTAGCCTGATCTATCCAATAATTCCTCTAGGATTAAATCATCAAGGAACTGTACTATACCCCTCTAAACATAGAACATGGGCACAAGAGAATAAAGGACAATGGCAAAGCATCAACCTAGAGTCTTGCTCAATGAAAGAGCAGTTAGGATACATCTGTGAAGGAATCCCAGAAGAAGACAAAGATACTTGCTTAGATCCAGATCAAAGCATTTGTCACTTTGAAGTGCGTTCGGTCAAGCAAACGACTCGGCTGGTGTGTGCTGGACAAGGTTGTGTCTGTCTCAGGACAGCATGTCCCACCATAATGGTAGACAACCTGGTTGTAAATGAGACTCAATTCAATTTATGCATTTGCAACTCCACAAAAGTTGAAGGATGTGACTTTTCCTATCAGGCACCTGTAATATCACAGCAGTATGTAAAGGCGAGCCTGACTACCGTGCAGGAAATCTTGCCAGTGCCCATAGGAATGAGCTTGACACTAGTCAGCCAACTGCGAAAACACCCAGAATGACAAGGAATTTTGAAAGAAATTAGAGATGCAGGGAAGAAGACTCTAATTACCATACAGCATGAAGTGGAAACAATTCAAACTGTTTTCAAGCAATTTGAAGGACACTTGTCTCATCATTGGTGGGATGTGCTCTTTGGATGGTGTCCAACAGCAACTGGTGTACTAAATGCCTTGATTCATCCTATTGTTGTATTATTTTCTTTAGCAGGTATTAGTTTCACCCTATGCGTTGTGATGCTTGTTTGGAATTGGAGGATTTTGCGAAAAATGGCCGCTTTAACATCGCTCTCCAAAGCGTATGGCCTAGTCTTAAGGGACGATAGCCATACAGCATGGATAGATGAGGAGGAGTCTCCAAATGGAGTAAAAGAATTTACTCATGGCAAAAGAGAAGTGGGGAATGAAACATAGGGTTTTCTTTTAGGCACTGAAATGTAGAGATTTTAGATAAAAGTTAGTTCTGTTAAAATCAACTAGAATAGACAAGTAATAATCCTAAGAACAGAGGTTCATAGGAGAGCCTAGACAGTTTGCAATCTTGCCCAGATGCAACCTACTCAGAAGCAATAGAAGAGAGCATTGGGAGTTTTCCAGGGTCAAATGTATTGTCAAAAAGCAATGAAGTAAGAAGGTCACACCGAGGAAGACTCATATTAGTTCTTCAAAAGCAGCCCTCAGACTCAAATAAAGACCACCGACCCAATTCCATTGCAGGAACTGCGCATGCATAATGACTTTTTGCTAATTTCCATGCAAAGCGGGGAATGGGAGGCGCTTATGCTATGTATATGTATCTGTATTTTAAATATGCATTTTTGTTGTAGATAAGTAAGTTCTGTGTTGCATTGTTACTTTGGAGCTGTACGTTTGGGAGCTATCCCTGGAGCTCTCCGGCGCTGAAATAAATATACACTTTCCAACCGTAACAAGTTAGAGAGTCTTTGTCCGTCTCGGTGGATATGGATATTAGATCTATATCAGCATTTTAATAATGCACTCAGAGAAACAGGCAAAGTGGAGACGGTTAAGGAGCATGAATGGCCCGGGGACCGGCAGGGGGAAAGTGTTGCACAGCAACAGACTCCGTGGAACCGATGAAGGAAAAGCTGTCATAGAAGGAAAGGTGTTCTGTGAGGGGTGTGCTGCGCTCTGTCCCTACATAGGAGGGGGATGGAGCCCGGGCTGGCCCCCCCAATTGGAGAGGGACGGAGACCCCCTTTGGCCCGGCAAAGGTGAGGAGAGTGGAGAAGCTGACGATCATCATGGTGTGGTGTGAGAGGGAAGGGGACATCCCCCCCAAGCCCTTCCCAAGCATCCCCGGGGCGAGAGGGACGGAGACCCCTCGAGCACCCGCTGGGGTGCAGACAAAATAAAATGGGCAGAAATTCAACCTAACAACACATAAAATGCTTTGACTGATATTTGCTCTCCCAAGGAGTCACTTGTGACAAAAATGCAAACAAATTGCAAAACCCTGGTCCTTGCCGTGGGAGAGGAGGACAGAGAGCCCCGGCCTCCCAAAAAGGGAGAGAGGACAGAGGTCCCCTGAGCCCCACAGGGGCAAGGGTAATGGAGAGCCCTAAGGTGTCTGCATAGGGGAGAGGAGGATGAAGAGCTCCTGGCAAGCACAAAGGCAAGATGAGGATGGAGAAGCCACTGGCCACCCCAAAAGAGAGGAGGATGGAGAATGTCCTGCCCCCCGAAAGCTAAGGGCAAAGGGAGCCCCACAGCCGAGTGAGTTCTCATGAGATGTCAGCTAGCAGTACATGCCAGATCCTAATTCTGAGCTGAGCAGTTTCAGTAGAAGTCAGGATAATACGCGTTTTTCTAAGTACCATGAAAATTGGAATTGAAGAAAAACAGAGCTGGAGCTCAAGAACCCAAAGCAAATGTAGACAGTTAATTGGCATTGACTTCAAAATGGAATAACGAGGCGCCTGAGTACCACAGGCCTATGTCTGAGCTCTGATGTTTATTATTTGCATTTCCTGAATAATGTTATCCTTTTTATACAATGGGATAGCAAGGGGATGAAAAGTCAAAGCAATTTCTTCTCAATGTCTCTTTTTGATTGTCTGTTTCCAGCCAAGAAGATATTTTGTCTGCTCTTTGAAGGAAGGGTCCACAGGTGAGAATGACACCCCCGCCGGCCCCGCCCCCTGCGACCCCGCCCCGCGCCCGAGGCACGCGCAGTCCCCGCCCATCATCGAACCCTCCGCCTCTCGACCAATCAGATGGCTCGGTCAGGTTCTGACCCCGCCCCCTCTGTCAGCGATTCGTCACAATGGCTTGGAAGGTTGGCTTGGGCGCCTGCATTGTGGTGTCACTCGACTGCCATTGGCTGTGGCTGAGGGGGCGTGGCTCATGGCGCCTATATAAAGGGAGGCGCGGGGCGGTGGGGTGAGTGCGGAGTGGGCGGCAGGCGGAGAGCGGCGGTGGTGGAGAGCAGCGGAGCGGGCGGAGAGCAGCGGAGCTCGGCGGGCTCGGCCCCGCAGCGCTGGAGCCCCGGGAGCGGCCCTGGCCCTCAGCGCCGCGAGCCTGGGGCGCCGGGATTGGGCTCTGGGGGTGGCTGCTTGGGTGGGAGTGGTGCGGCGCTTGTCGCCGCTGCCGCTCTTGGGTACCCGCGGCGGCATGGCTCCCAATGGGGGGGGGACGGAGGCGGAGCCGGCCCTCCAAAATAGGAGTGGGGCGGAGAGCACCCCCGGCCCGGCACAGGTAAGTAGGTATTGGAGAAGGAAGGGTGCGGAAGGAAGGAAGGAAGGGTGCGGAAAGAAGGAAGGAAGGAAGGAAGGAAGGAAGGGTGCGGAAGGAAGGAAGGAAGGAAGGAAGGAAGGAAGGAAGGAAGGAAGGAAGGAAGGAAGGAAGGAAGGAAGGAAGGAAGGAAGGAAGGAAGGAAGGAAGGAAGGAAGGAAGGAAAGGAAGGAAGGAAGGAAGGAAGGAAGGAAGGAAGGAAGGAACGAAGGAAGAATGGATGGATGGAAGGAAGGAAGGAAGGAAGGAAGGAAGGAAGGAAGGAAGGAAGGAAGGAAGGAAGGAAGGAAGGAAGAATGGATGAAAGGAAGGAAGGAAGGAAGGAAGGAAGGAAGGAAGGAAGGAAGGAAGGAAGGAAGGAAGGAAGGAAGGAAGGAAGGAAGGAAGAAAGGAAGAAAGGAAGAAAGAAAGAAAGAAAGAAAAAAGAAAGGAAGGAAGGAAGGAAGGAAGGAAGGATGGAAGGAAAGAAAGGAAGGAAGGAAGGAAGGAAGGAAGGAAGGAAGGAAGGAAGGAAGGAAGGAAGGAAGAATGGATGAAAGGAAGGAAGGAAGGAAGGAAGGAAGGAAGGAAGGAAGGAAGGAAGGAAGGAAGGAAGGAAGGAAGGAAGGAAGGAAGGAAGGAAGGAAGGAAGAAAGGAAGGAAGAAAGAAAGAAAGATAGAAAGGAAGGAAGGAAGGAAGGAAGGAAGGAAGGAAGGAAGGAAGGAAGGAAGGAAGGAAGGAAGGAAGGAAGGAAGGAATAAAGATAGAAAGGAAGGAAGGAAGGAAGGAAGGAAGGAAGGAAGGAAGGAAGGAAGGAAGGAAGGAAGAATGGATGAAAGGAAGGAAGGAAGGAAGGAAGGAAGGAAGGAAGGAAGGAAGGAAGGAAGGAAGGGAGAGAGAGAGAGAGAGAGAGAGAGATAGAGAGAGAGAGAGAGAAAGGAAGAAAGGAAGTAAGAAAGAAAGAAAGAAAGAAAGAAAGAAAGAAAGAAAGAAAGAAAGAAAGAAAGAAAGCCGGGAACTAGATGGGCCAGTACATGATGTACAACGTGGAGATTATGTGTATGTTAAGTCTTTTGCAGGGAAGACCCTAGAAGCGCAGTGGGAGGGACCGTTGCAAGTGCTCCTCACGACCTTCGCTGCGATCAAGGTCAAGGAACAGAAAGCCTGGATTCACCATTCCCGAGTGAAGAAGGCGCTTGACAGAATTTGGAGAGTAACAGCGGGTGAAGATGAACTGAAGCTGAAGCTGACCCAAGAAAGTGATTAGTGGACTTGTAGGTGTTATGAACATAATGTGTAAAGTGAGAATTTTCGTAGTCCTTGTCATAATTGTGACAGGAATCAAGGCAGCAGCACTCAGGTCCAATGCAAGAGGAGTATACGGATGCCAAGGGAAGGCATATGATCCACACTCCCGAAAGGCTGTGAACAAGATGCTCAGAGTTACAAATGCACGTGTATGAGAAGGGTAAAATATTCTAGGTTGTGAATATGCTTTTGTGCAGGATGGGTTCTGTGAGACTTCTCAAACACCCATGGAAGTCATCTGACTTGGCCCTGAATGTTGTGACAAATGCTTGAGTACGTGCCCTGAGTTCAGATTTAAAATAGAGGGGTGTGCAAAAAGAGCATATTTCATTGACTTTAAGCTCACCCAAATTTTTACAGAGCCCTATAAAAATCAAGGTGAAGTAAGCAGAGCAGCAGCAAGAAAAGTCAAGAGCACGATTCAGGCATCCAAAAAGAGGCAGTCCCTAGTTGCCAGAGTTCTGAAAATTGGGCCATATGCTATGAAGAAAACTGGACTTGAAAAGCTGTAAACTAACCTGGAATGGTCCTTAGAAAGAGTAGAATGGGGATGCAAGTAAAGGTATCTGCCATGGGGCCAGAGTGTGCCCCCTTTCTCAAAAATCCCTCTACAGACTGGAGCAATTGGCTCTGACACCGTATACCTTATAACTTCAAAACTAAAAGGGACCTTACAGGAGTGTTGGGGACAGGATTGGGAGTCGTAAATGCAATTGATTCAGAAGTATTAATGAACAAATTGGCCACAGTGGGGAGTGACTTAGTTAAATTACAGCAGCCATTGCAATCTTCCTTGCTGGCTTTAGGTAATGATCATTGGAAATTGTCCAAAGTATTGCCAGAGTGGGAGAGCACGGAAGAACTCGACCATGAAGTAATGATCAATGCTCTCGGTGTAGCCAGCAAAAATATTTCCTTAGCCCTTGGCTGCGCTCGAGCACAACTATGGGTGTAATCTGTAGCTGCTTCAGTTATCGGAGAAGGTGAAGTAGGGATCTTCCCCGTTGAAATTGATAAAATTGTTTGGGACAATGCCTCTGAAATTGAAAAAGAACTTCAGTCTTGGTGGGTTTTAGTCAATTTTACATATGAGCCCGTGACAAATATAGTCACAGCCTTTGTCCTGACTATTCATAATGCGTCAGTTAGCCTGATCTATCCAATAATTCCTCTAGGATTAAATCATCAAGGAACTGTACTATACCCCTCTAAACATAGAACATGGGCACAAGAGAATAAAGGACAATGGCAAAGCATCAACCTAGAGTCTTGCTCAATGAAAGAGCAGTTAGGATACATCTGTGAAGGAATCCCAGAAGAAGACAAAGATACTTGCTTAGATCCAGATCAAAGCATTTGTCACTTTGAAGTGCGTTCGGTCAAGCAAACGACTCGGCTGGTGTGTGCTGGACAAGGTTGTGTCTGTCTCAGGACAGCATGTCCCACCATAATGGTAGACAACCTGGTTGTAAATGAGACTCAATTCAATTTATGCATTTGCAACTCCACAAAAGTTGAAGGATGTGACTTTTCCTATCAGGCACCTGTAATATCACAGCAGTATGTAAAGGCGAGCCTGACTACCGTGCAGGAAATCTTGCCAGTGCCCATAGGAATGAGCTTGACACTAGTCAGCCAACTGCGAAAACACCCAGAATGACAAGGAATTTTGAAAGAAATTAGAGATGCAGGGAAGAAGACTCTAATTACCATACAGCATGAAGTGGAAACAATTCAAACTGTTTTCAAGCAATTTGAAGGACACTTGTCTCATCATTGGTGGGATGTGCTCTTTGGATGGTGTCCAACAGCAACTGGTGTACTAAATGCCTTGATTCATCCTATTGTTGTATTATTTTCTTTAGCAGGTATTAGTTTCACCCTATCCGTTGTGATGCTTGTTTGGAATTGGAGGATTTTGCGAAAAATGGCCGCTTTAACATTGCTCTCCAAAGCGTATGGCCTAGTCTTAAGGGACGATAGCCATACAGCATGGATAGATGAGGAGGAGTCTCCAAATGGAGTAAAAGAATTTACTCATGGCAAAAGAGAAGTGGGGAATGAAACATAGGGTTTTCTTTTAGGCACTGAAATGTAGAGATTTTAGATAAAAGTTAGTTCTGTTAAAATCAACTAGAATAGACAAGTAATAATCCTAAGAACAGAGGTTCATAGGAGAGCCTAGACAGTTTGCAATCTTGCCCAGATGCAACCTACTCAGAAGCAATAGAAGAGAGCATTGGGAGTTTTCCAGGGTCAAATGTATTGTCAAAAAGCAATGAAGTAAGAAGGTCACACCGAGGAAGACTCATATTAGTTCTTCAAAAGCAGCCCTCAGACTCAAATAAAGACCACCGACCCAATTCCATTGCAGGAACTGCGCATGCATAATGACTTTTTGCTAATTTCCATGCAAAGCGGGGAATGGGAGGCGCTTATGCTATGTATATGTATCTGTATTTTAAATATGCATTTTTGTTGTAGATAAGTAAGTTCTGTGTTGCATTGTTACTTTGGAGCTGTACGTTTGGGAGCTATCCCTGGAGCTCTCCGGCGCTGAAATAAATATACACTTTCCAACCGTAACAAGTTAGAGAGTCTTTGTCCGTCTCGGTGGATATGGATATTAGATCTATATCAGCATTTTAATAATGCACTCAGAGAAACAGGCAAAGTGGAGACGGTTAAGGAGCATGAATGGCCCGGGGACCGGCAGGGGGAAAGTGTTGCACAGCAACAGACTCCGTGGAACCGATGAAGGAAAAGCTGTCATAGAAGGAAAGGTGTTCTGTGAGGGGTGTGCTGCGCTCTGTCCCTACATAGGAGGGGGATGGAGCCCGGGCTGGCCCCCCCAATTGGAGAGGGACGGAGACCCCCTTTGGCCCGGCAAAGGTGAGGAGAGTGGAGAAGCTGACGATCATCATGGTGTGGTGTGAGAGGGAAGGGGACATCCCCCCCAAGCCCTTCCCAAGCATCCCCGGGGCGAGAGGGACGGAGACCCCTCGAGCACCCGCTGGGGTGCAGACAAAATAAAATGGGCAGAAATTCAACCTAACAACACATAAAATGCTTTGACTGATATTTGCTCTCCCAAGGAGTCACTTGTGACAAAAATGCAAACAAATTGCAAAACCCTGGTCCTTGCCGTGGGAGAGGAGGACAGAGAGCCCCGGCCTCCCAAAAAGGGAGAGAGGACAGAGGTCCCCTGAGCCCCACAGGGGCAAGGGTAATGGAGAGCCCTAAGGTGTCTGCATAGGGGAGAGGAGGATGAAGAGCTCCTGGCAAGCACAAAGGCAAGATGAGGATGGAGAAGCCACTGGCCACCCCAAAAGAGAGGAGGATGGAGAATGTCCTGCCCCCCGAAAGCTAAGGGCAAAGGGAGCCCCACAGCCGAGTGAGTTCTCATGAGATGTCAGCTAGCAGTACATGCCAGATCCTAATTCTGAGCTGAGCAGTTTCAGTAGAAGTCAGGATAATACGCGTTTTTCTAAGTACCATGAAAATTGGAATTGAAGAAAAACAGAGCTGGAGCTCAAGAACCCAAAGCAAATGTAGACAGTTAATTGGCATTGACTTCAAAATGGAATAACGAGGCGCCTGAGTACCACAGGCCTATGTCTGAGCTCTGATGTTTATTATTTGCATTTCCTGAATAATGTTATCCTTTTTATACAATGGGATAGCAAGGGGATGAAAAGTCAAAGCAATTTCTTCTCAATGTCTCTTTTTGATTGTCTGTTTCCAGCCAAGAAGATATTTTGTCTGCTCTTTGAAGGAAGGGTCCACAGGTGAGAATGACACCCCCGCCGGCCCCGCCCCCTGCGGCCCCGCCCCGCGCCCGAGGCACGCGCAGTCCCCGCCCATCATCGAACCCTCCACCTCTCGACCAATCAGATGGCTCGGTCAGGTTCTGACCCCGCCCCCTCTGTCAGCGATTCGTCACAATGGCTTGGAAGGTTGGCTTGGGCGCCTGCATTGTGGTGTCACTCGACTGCCATTGGCTGTGGCTGAGGGGGCGTGGCTCATGGCGCCTATATAAAGGGAGGCGCGGGGCGGTGGGGTGAGTGCGGAGTGGGCGGCAGGCGGAGAGCGGCGGTGGTGGAGAGCAGCGGAGCGGGCGGAGAGCAGCGGAGCTCGGCGGGCTCGGCCCCGCAGCGCTGGAGCCCCGGGAGCGGCCCTGGCCCTCAGCGCCGCGAGCCTGGGGCGCCGGGATTGGGGTGTGGGGGTGGCTGCTTGGGTGGGAGTGGTGCGGCGCTTGTCGCCGCTGCCGCTCTTGGGTACCCGCGGCGGCATGGCTCCCAATGCGGGGGGGACGGAGGCGGAGCCGGCCCTCCAAAATTGGAGTGGGGCGGAGAGCACCCCCGGCCCGGCACAGGTAAGTAGGTATTGGAGAAGGAAGGGTGCGGAAGGAAGGAAGGAAGGGTGCGGAAAGAAGGAAGGAAGGGAGGAAGGAAGGAAGGAAGGAAGGAAGGAAGGAAGGAAGGAAGGAAGGAAGGAAGGAAGGAAGGAAGGAAGGAAGGAAGGAAGGAAGGAAGGAAGGAAGGAAGAAAGGAAGGAAGGAAGGAAAGGAAGAAAGGAAGGAAGGAAGGAAGGAAGGAAGGAAGGAAGGAAGAAAGAAAGAAAGAAAGGAAGAAAGAAAGAAAGGAAGGAAGGAAGGACGGAAGGAAGAAAGGAAGAAAGGAAAGAAAGAAAGGAAAGAAAGAAAGGAAGAAAGAAAGGAAGGAAGGAAGGAAGGAAGGAAGGAAGAAAGGAAGAAAGGAAGGAAGAAAGGAAGAAAGGAAGAAAGGAAGAAAGGAAGGAAGAAAGGAAGGAAGGAAGGAAGAAAGGAAGGAAGAAAGAAAGGAAGAAAGAAAGGAAGAAAGAAAGAAAGAAAGAAAGAAAGAAAGAAAGAAAGAAAGAAAGCCGGGAACTAGATGGGCCAGTACATGATGTACAACGTGGAGATTATGTGTATGTTAAGTCTTTTGCAGGGAAGACCCTAGAAGCGCAGTGGGAGGGACCGTTGCAAGTGCTCCTCACGACCTTCGCTGCGATCAAGGTCAAGGAACAGAAAGCCTGGATTCACCATTCCCGAGTGAAGAAGGCGCTTGACAGAATTTGGAGAGTAACAGCGGGTGAAGATGAACTGAAGCTGAAGCTGACCCAAGAAAGTGATTAGTGGACTTGTAGGTGTTAGGAACATAATGTGTGAAGTGAGAATTTTCGTAGTCCTTGTCATAATTGTGACAGGAATCAAGGCAGCAGCACTCAGGTCCAATGCAAGAGGAGTATACGGATGCCAAGGGAAGGCATATGATCCACACTCCCGAAAGGCTGTGAACAAGATGCTCAGAGTTACAAATGCACGTGTATGAGAAGGGTAAAATATTCTAGGTTGTGAATATGCTTTTGTGCAGGATGGGTTCTGTGAGACTTCTCAAACACCCATGGAAGTCATCTGACTTGGCCCTGAATGTTGTGACAAATGCTTGAGTACGTGCCCTGAGTTCAGATTTAAAATAGAGGGGTGTGCAAAAAGAGCATATTTCATTGACTTTAAGCTCACCCAAATTTTTACAGAGGCCTATAAAAATCAAGGTGAAGTAAGCAGAGCAGCAGCAAGAAAAGTCAAGAGCACGATTCAGGCATCCAAAAAGAGGCAGTCCCTAGTTGCCAGAGTTCTGAAAATTGGGCCATATGCTATGAAGAAAACTGGACTTCAAAAGCTGTAAACTAACCTGGAATGGTCCTTAGAAAGAGTAGAATGGGGATGCAAGTAAAGGTATCTGCCATGGGGCCAGAGTGTGCCCCCTTTCTCAAAAATCCCTCTACAGACTGGAGCAATTGGCTCTGACACCGTATACCTTATAACTTCAAAACTAAAAGGGACCTTACAGGAGTGTTGGGGACAGGATTGGGAGTCGTAAATGCAATTGATTCAGAAGTATTAATGAACAAATTGGCCACAGTGGGGAGTGACTTAGTTAAATTACAGCAGCCATTGCAATCTTCCTTGCTGGCTTTAGGTAATGATCATTGGAAATTGTCCAAAGTATTGCCAGAGTGGGAGAGCACGGAAGAACTCGACCATGAAGTAATGATCAATGCTCTCGGTGTAGCCAGCAAAAATATTTCCTTAGCCCTTGGCTGCGCTCGAGCACAACTATGGGTGTAATCTGTAGCTGCTTCAGTTATCGGAGAAGGTGAAGTAGGGATCTTCCCCGTTGAAATTGATAAAATTGTTTGGGACAATGCCTCTGAAATTGAAAAAGAACTTCAGTCTTGGTGGGTTTTAGTCAATTTTACATATGAGCCCGTGACAAATATAGTCACAGCCTTTGTCCTGACTATTCATAATGCGTCAGTTAGCCTGATCTATCCAATAATTCCTCTAGGATTAAATCATCAAGGAACTGTACTATACCCCTCTAAACATAGAACATGGGCACAAGAGAATAAAGGACAATGGCAAAGCATCAACCTAGAGTCTTGCTCAATGAAAGAGCAGTTAGGATACATCTGTGAAGGAATCCCAGAAGAAGACAAAGATACTTGCTTAGATCCAGATCAAAGCATTTGTCACTTTGAAGTGCGTTCGGTCAAGCAAACGACTCGGCTGGTGTGTGCTGGACAAGGTTGTGTCTGTCTCAGGACAGCATGTCCCACCATAATGGTAGACAACCTGGTTGTAAATGAGACTCAATTCAATTTATGCATTTGCAACTCCACAAAAGTTGAAGGATGTGACTTTTCCTATCAGGCACCTGTAATATCACAGCAGTATGTAAAGGCGAGCCTGACTACCGTGCAGGAAATCTTGCCAGTGCCCATAGGAATGAGCTTGACACTAGTCAGCCAACTGCGAAAACACCCAGAATGACAAGGAATTTTGAAAGAAATTAGAGATGCAGGGAAGAAGACTCTAATTACCATACAGCATGAAGTGGAAACAATTCAAACTGTTTTCAAGCAATTTGAAGGACACTTGTCTCATCATTGGTGGGATGTGCTCTTTGGATGGTGTCCAACAGCAACTGGTGTACTAAATGCCTTGATTCATCCTATTGTTGTATTATTTTCTTTAGCAGGTATTAGTTTCACCCTATGCGTTGTGATGCTTGTTTGGAATTGGAGGATTTTGCGAAAATGGCCGCTTTAACATCGCTCTCCAAAGCGTATGGCCTAGTCTTAAGGGACGATAGCCATACAGCATGGATAGATGAGGAGGAGTCTCCAAATGGAGTAAAAGAATTTACTCATGGCAAAAGAGAAGTGGGGAATGAAACATAGGGTTTTCTTTTAGGCACTGAAATGTAGAGATTTTAGATAAAAGTTAGTTCTGTTAAAATCAACTAGAATAGACAAGTAATAATCCTAAGAACAGAGGTTCATAGGAGAGCCTAGACAGTTTGCAATCTTGCCCAGATGCAACCTACTCAGAAGCAATAGAAGAGAGCATTGGGAGTTTTCCAGGGTCAAATGTATTGTCAAAAAGCAATGAAGTAAGAAGGTCACACCGAGGAAGACTCATATTAGTTCTTCAAAAGCAGCCCTCAGACTCAAATAAAGACCACCGACCCAATTCCATTGCAGGAACTGCGCATGCATAATGACTTTTTGCTAATTTCCATGCAAAGCGGGGAATGGGAGGCGCTTATGCTATGTATATGTATCTGTATTTTAAATATGCATTTTTGTTGTAGATAAGTAAGTTCTGTGTTGCATTGTTACTTTGGAGCTGTACGTTTGGGAGCTATCCCTGGAGCTCTCCGGCGCTGAAATAAATATACACTTTCCAACCGTAACAAGTTAGAGAGTCTTTGTCCGTCTCGGTGGATATGGATATTAGATCTATATCAGCATTTTAATAATGCACTCAGAGAAACAGGCAAAGTGGAGACGGTTAAGGAGCATGAATGGCCCGGGGACCGGCAGGGGGAAAGTGTTGCACAGCAACAGACTCCGTGGAACCGATGAAGGAAAAGCTGGCATAGAAGGGAAAGGTGTTCTGTGAGGGGTGTGCTGCGCTCTGTCCCTACATAGGAGGGGGATGGAGCCCGGGCTGGCCCCCCAATTGGAGAGGGACGGAGACCCCCTTTGGCCCGGCAAAGGTGAGGAGAGTGGAGAAGCTGACGATCATCATGGTGTGGTGTGAGAGGGAAGGGGACATCCCCCCCAAGCCCTTCCCAAGCATCCCGGGGCGAGAGGGACGGAGACCCCTCGAGCACCCGCTGGGGTGCAGACAAAATAAAATGGGCAGAAATTCAACCTAACAACACATAAAATGCTTTGACTGATATTTGCTCTCCCAAGGAGTCACTTGTGACAAAAATGCAAACAAATTGCAAAACCCTGGTCCTTGCCGTGGGAGAGGAGGACAGAGAGCCCCGGCCTCCCAAAAAGGGAGAGAGGACAGAGGTCCCCTGAGCCCCACAGGGGCAAGGGTAATGGAGAGCCCTAAGGTGTCTGCATAGGGGAGAGAGGATGAAGAGCTCCTGGCAAGCACAAAGGCAAGATGAGGATGGAGAAGCCACTGGCCACCCCAAAAGAGAGGAGGATGGAGAATGTCCTGCCCCCCGAAAGCTAAGGGCAAAGGGAGCCCCACAGCCGAGTGAGTTCTCATGAGATGTCAGCTAGCAGTACATGCCAGATCCTAATTCTGAGCTGAGCAGTTTCAGTAGAAGTCAGGATAATACGCGTTTTTCTAAGTACCATGAAAATTGGAATTGAAGAAAAACAGAGCTGGAGCTCAAGAACCCAAAGCAAATGTAGACAGTTAATTGGCATTGACTTCAAAATGGAATAACGAGGCGCCTGAGTACCACAGGCCTATGTCTGAGCTCTGATGTTTATTATTTGCATTTCCTGAATAATGTTATCCTTTTTATACAATGGGATAGCAAGGGGATGAAAAGTCAAAGCAATTTCTTCTCAATGTCTCTTTTTGATTGTCTGTTTCCAGCCAAGAAGATATTTTGTCTGCTCTTTGAAGGAAGGATCCACAGGTGAGAATGACACCCCCGCCGGCCCCGCCCCCTGCGGCCCCGCCCCGCGCCCGAGGCACGCGCAGTCCCCGCCCATCATCGAACCCTCCGCCTCTCGACCAATCAGATGGCTCGGTCAGGTTCTGACCCCGCCCCCTCTGTCAGCGATTCGTCACAATGGCTTGGAAGGTTGGCTTGGGCGCCTGCATTGTGGTGTCACTCGACTGCCATTGGCTGTGGCTGAGGGGGCGTGGCTCATGGCGCCTATATAAAGGGAGGCGCGGGGCGGTGGGGTGAGTGCGGAGTGGGCGGCAGGCGGAGAGCGGCGGTGGTGGAGAGCAGCGGAGCGGGCGGAGAGCAGCGGAGCTCGGCGGGCTCGGCCCCGCAGCGCTGGAGCCCCGGGAGCGGCCCTGGCCCTCAGCGCCGCGAGCCTGGGGCGCCGGGATTGGGGTGTGGGGGTGGCTGCTTGGGTGGGAGTGGTGCGGCGCTTGTCGCCGCTGCCGCTCTTGGGTACCCGCGGCGGCATGGCTCCCAATGGGGGGGGGACGGAGGCGGAGCCGGCCGTCCAAAATTGGAGTGGGGCGGAGAGCACCCCCGGCCCGGCACAGGTAAGTAGGTATTGGAGAAGGAAGGGTGCGGAAGGAAGGAAGGAAGGTGCGGAAAGAAGGAAGGAAGGAAGGAAGGAAGGAAGGAAGGAAGGAAGGAAGGAAGGAAGGAAGGAAGGAAGGAAGGAAGGAAGGAAGGAGGGAGGGAGGGAGGGAGGGAGGGAAGGGAGAGAGGGAGGAAGGGAGGGAGGGAGGGGGGAGGGAGGAAGGGAGGGAGGGAAGGAAGGAAGGAAGGAAGGAAGGAAGGAAGGAAGGAAGGAAGGAAGGAAGAAAGAAAGAAAGAAAGAAAGAAAGAAAGAAAGAAAGAAAGAAAGAAAGAAAGAAAGAAAGAAAGAAAGAAAGAGAAAGAAAGAAAGAAAGAAAGAAAGAAAGAGAAAGAATGAAAGAAAGAAAGAAAGAAAGAAAGAAAGAAAGAAAGAAAGAAAGAAGAAAGAAAGAAAGAAAGAAGAAAGGAAGAAAGAAAGGAAAGAAAGGAAGAAAGGAAGGAAGGAAGGAAGAAAGGAAGGAAGAAAGGAAGAAAGGAAGAAAGGAAGGAAGGAAGGAAGAAAGGAAGGAATGAAGAAAGAAAGGAAGGAAGGAAGAAAGAAAGGAAGGAAGGAAGGAAGGAAGAAAGGAAGGAAGAAAGGAAGGAAGAAAGGAAGGAAGAAAGGAAGGAAGGAAGTAAGGAAGGAAGGAAGGAAGGAAGAAAGAAAGAAAGAAAGAAAGAAAGAGAAAGAAAGAAAGAAAGAAAGAAAGAAAGAAAGAAGAAAGAAAGAAAGAAAGAAAGAAAGAAAGAAAGAAAGGAAAAGAAAGGAGAAAGAAAGCCGGGAACTAGATGGGCCAGTACATGATGTACAACGTGGAGATTATGTGTATGTTAAGTCTTTTGCAGGGAAGACCCTAGAAGCGCAGTGGGAGGGACCGTTGCAAGTGCTCCTCACGACCTTCGCTGCGATCAAGGTCAAGGAACAGAAAGCCTGGATTCACCATTCCCGAGTGAAGAAGGCGCTTGACAGAATTTGGAGAGTAACAGCGGGTGAAGATGAACTGAAGCTGAAGCTGACCCAAGAAAGTGATTAGTGGACTTGTAGGTGTTAGGAACATAATGTGTAAAGTGAGAATTTTCGTAGTCCTTGTCATAATTGTGACAGGAATCAAGGCAGCAGCACTCAGGTCCAATTCAAGAGGAGTATACGGATGCCAAGGAAAGGCATATGATCCACACTCCCGAAAGGCTGTGAACAAGATGCTCAGAGTTACAAATGCACGTGTATGAGAAGGGTAAAATATTCTAGGTTGTGAATATGCTTTTGTGCAGGATGGGTTCTGTGAGACTTCTCAAACACCCATGGAAGTCATCTGACTTGGCCCTGAATGCTGTGACAAATGCTTGAGTACGTGCCCTGAGTTGAGATTTAAAATAGAGGGGTGTGCAAAAAGAGCATATTTCATTGACTTAAGCTCACCCAAATTTTTACAGAGGCCTATAAAAATCAAGGTGAAGTAAGCAGAGCAGCAGCAAGAAAAGTCAAGAGCACGATTCAGGCATCCAAAAAGAGGCAGTCCCTAGTTGCCAGAGTTCTGAAAATTGGGCCATATGCTATGAAGAAAACTGGACTTGAAAAGCTGTAAACTAACCTGGAATGGTCCTTAGAAAGAGTAGAATGGGGATGCAAGTAAAGGTATCTGCCATGGGGCCAGAGTGTGCCCCCTTTCTCAAAAATCCCTCTACAGACTGGAGCAATTGGCTCTGACACCGTATACCTTATAACTTCAAAACTAAAAGGGACCTTACAGGAGTGTTGGGGACAGGATTGGGAGTCGTAAATGCAATTGATTCAGAAGTATTAATGAACAAATTGGCCACAGTGGGGAGTGACTTAGTTAAATTACAGCAGCCATTGCAATCTTCCTTGCTGGCTTTAGGTAATGATCATTGGAAATTGTCCAAAGTATTGCCAGAGTGGGAGAGCACAGAAGAACTCGACCATGAAGTAATGATCAATGCTCTCGGTGTAGCCAGCAAAAATATTTCCTTAGCCCTTGGCTGCGCTCGAGCACAACTATGGGTGTAATCTGTAGCTGCTTCAGTTATCGGAGAAGGTGAAGTAGGGATCTTCCCCGTTGAAATTGATAAAATTGTTTGGGACAATGCCTCTGAAATTGAAAAAGAACTTCAGTCTTGGTGGGTTTTAGTCAATTTTACATATGAGCCCGTGACAAATATAGTCACAGCCTTTGTCCTGACTATTCATAATGCGTCAGTTAGCCTGATCTATCCAATAATTCCTCTAGGATTAAATCATCAAGGAACTGTACTATACCCCTCTAAACATAGAACATGGGCACAAGAGAATAAAGGACAATGGCAAAGCATCAACCTAGAGTCTTGCTCAATGAAAGAGCAGTTAGGATACATCTGTGAAGGAATCCCAGAAGAAGACAAAGATACTTGCTTAGATCCAGATCAAAGCATTTGTCACTTTGAAGTGCGTTCGGTCAAGCAAACGACTCGGCTGGTGTGTGCTGGACAAGGTTGTGTCTGTCTCAGGACAGCATGTCCCACCATAATGGTAGACAACCTGGTTGTAAATGAGACTCAATTCAATTTATGCATTTGCAACTCCACAAAAGTTGAAGGATGTGACTTTTCCTATCAGGCACCTGTAATATCACAGCAGTATGTAAAGGCGAGCTGACTACCGTGCAGGAAATCTTGCCAGTGCCCATAGGAATGAGCTTGACACTAGTCAGCCAACTGCGAAAACACCCAGAATGACAAGGAATTTTGAAAGAAATTAGAGATGCAGGGAAGAAGACTCTAATTACCATACAGCATGAAGTGGAAACAATTCAAACTGTTTTCAAGCAATTTGAAGGACACTTGTCTCATCATTGGTGGGATGTGCTCTTTGGATGGTGTCCAACAGCAACTGGTGTACTAAATGCCTTGATTCATCCTATTGTTGTATTATTTTCTTTAGCAGGTATTAGTTTCACCCTATGCGTTGTGATGCTTGTTTGGAATTGGAGGATTTTGCGAAAAATGGCCGCTTTAACATCGCTCTCCAAAGCGTATGGCCTAGTCTTAAGGGACGATAGGCCGTACAGCATGGATAGATGAGGAGGAGTCTCCAAATGGAGTAAAAGAATTTACTCATGGCAAAAGAGAAGTGGGGAATGAAACATAGGGTTTTCTTTAGGCACTGAAATGTAGAGATTTTAGATAAAAGTTAGTTCTGTTAAAATCAACTAGAATAGAAAAAGATGCAGAACTCAGCTGGAAAGAAATTAATGATTCAATGCAGAGTAGCCATTTGAATATTTGATATTTACTCAGCTGTGCTTAGAATAGACAATTAACAATCTTAAGAAAAGAGGTTCAAAGGAGAGCCTAGACAGTTACAGATTTTGCCCAGATGCAATAGAAGAGAGCATTGGGAGTTTTCCAGGGTCAGATGTATCGTCAAAAACCAATGAAGTAAGAAGGTCACAGCGAGGAAGACTCATATTACTTCATCAAAAGCAGCCCTCAGACTCAAATTAATGACCACCGACTCAATTCCATTGCAGGAACTGCGCATGCTTAATGACTTTTTGGTAATTTCCATAGGAAGCAGGGAATGGGAGGCGCTTCTGCTAAATATGTATTTCGTGATAGATAAGTAAGTTCTGTGTTGCATTGTCACTCTGGAGCTGTACATTTGGGAGCTATCCCTGCAGCTCAAATAAACAAACACTTTCTAACCTTAACAAGTTAGAGAATCCTTGTCCATCTCAGGTGGATATCGATATTAGATCAATATCTGCATTTTAATAATTCAGTTCAAAACTGGGCTCCTCACAGCTTGAGCGCTGATGGGAATGATAAAAAAACCAACCAGGCTTCCAAGGTTCATCATCATCTGCAATAATACCCTAAACTTGTTCCTGAGCGCTGTGCATGAGGGAAGAGAACTGGGGAAGGAATTCCAGCACCAGCCCGTGATTCCAAACTCAGGAGTAAGCACAACAGCAACGGAAACAAGCAAAAACAGTAAATAAAACTGAAAGAAATGACCAGGAAAACACCAGCAGCGTGATTTCAGCAATAAAAGTCAGTATTAGCCTATTTTTCAGGAAGTGTCCTCACATGCATCTTATCTTTAATACTGTACTGTCGAGTTTCACTTGCCCTTCACGGCAGTTTTACTTTTGATTTGAGGATACAGGAAGTTTTAAAACTTGAAAGAAGCATTTGTCCGTTTTCCCCAAGTAACCGCCGTTTTTCCAAAACCATGGCCAATGTCAGATTAACTTCAGTCCTTTCCTGTTATTTCTCCATGAGCA